>OMKZ01004593.1:4156-16152 GCA_900302535.1 Neoniphon sammara
TGGCACAAGTCGCTCCCCTCGGGGGCGTAGGGGCTGACACCGGGCTCATGGGGAGCACCAGACAGACAGGGGCCTACCAAACAGCTTGTGACCATAACCAACAGTGGCAGAGAACAATGAATGCAATTATTTACAAGAACACAGTCCAAGTCTCTCATAGTCTCTCCCTATTACGCCTGTTTACTCTCGCTCTTCGTTTGCAGGGGAGCATGGAGGGGCTGTGACCTTGTCGGTACAGTCGTCAGCGGGACCTTTTTCAGAGCGTCCAGGGCTACCCTGCTATTCATGCTCTATCGCCATCAGGCCTGATCACTGTCCAGCTGCACCCTCCAAGCTACCAAGTGCACATTTTGGGGAAAAAAAAAAAGGCAGATGTATCAAACTAAGCTGAGCAGATCCTTTCAGGCTTTGTGCAAGAAAAAAAAAAGCATGAATAGGGCACGAATAGGGTGATCTGAAGGTATAAGTGTTGAGGTAATATGGAAAAGATCCGCCAGTGATTCAAACAATAATACAGTGGTGAATCATTACTTTCATGGACCATTAGGAAGGAATTTCTCTTTCTGTTGCTTTTAACTGCTGAGAACCTGGTGCAGACCAACAAGATCCTGTCAGCAGAGTGCTGTGGGTGTTAGGGAAGAGCCCGGGTCTGATGGGGCAGAAAACACTGCCTCAGTAAAAACATATCAGAGTATTCAACCGCATTAAAGCAGAAAAATAGAATCAAATAAAAGTGCATTTTTCATTTTCTGTTTTCCTAATTCACCTTGGGTTTTCATTATGGAAGCCTTTTAGCACTCAGGCCTTTGCTGACAGAATATTTAGGCTTTTAAGGTCAGTAAGCCATGGAAAAGGCTAAATTTAACAAGGGTGACAGTAAATTTCCCCTTAAAGCCAGGAGTTAAGAAGGAGAATGCATTTTATTATTGTGTAATAATGCCGTAACGTGGTGGACATCACCTCCCCTCATCCATCTTCACATCACCCACCGAGAGGAAACACACCTCACCTGCCATAGCGGAACAAGATGGCTGCCCCGTCCCCTTCTTGCTGAACCGACTCCAGCTGAGCAAACAAGACACACTCAACGTGGAAGTTACTTTGGACCAGAAGAAGAATGGCAGCAAAGGTTGTACAATACACATTTACACAGTTGGGAGCAGATACCCACAGCACATGCAAACACATGAGCACACATTCCCTCTTTCTGTTTCTCTTTTTCTCTCTCTCTGTCTCTCTCTCTCTCACACACGCATACACACACAAAAAGGCACGTGTGCCTCACACACTCGTGCACATACAGTAGATACACAGTAAGTAAGATAGTCCCATTTTCCTCTTCCCCTGTAGTTCTTGGCTATGGCCCTTTTGGAGTCTCCAGATGAAGAGAGCATGGAGTGTGGCAGAAGCTCCTTCCACAAACAATAAACAACAGTTATCTTGTGTGCGACCGTCTGTGTCAAGTGGTACACGAAGCCAAGCCCAGCATCTGAGAGGCGTCTGCTCCTCTTTCCGCCCTTGGTCCCCTCTCTTTCAATGGCTTATAAAAGTGTGGATGTGTGTGTTTGCGCGGGGGTGTGTGTCTGTGTGTCCGCAGCACAGTACAGCACAGCTCAGCACAGCACAGGGCTCCTCTGTATTGTGTTCTGAAGCTGGCTGGAAGTAAAAAGGCAGAATTAAGAGTGGCGGGGGCGAGAAGAAGGGGGCTGCCAGCACACTGCAGACCTGCGGGGAGCTCCCCCAGATCCCAGCTGCCCAGGCCTGGCTGAGAGCTTCAGGCGAGTGCCAGGCTTCCTCGGCCTCATGGAGGTGGGCCAGAAAGAGTGGGAGGAGTGGGAGGTAAACTGCAGAAAAAATGCCAAAAATAATGTCTGGGCCTATATAAAGAGGGCCTTCTGAGACATACAATGCTGACATACACAAGAAAAACGCAAATGTTTGGCAGGTGGGAAAAATCACAAGGGCAATTTTTTTTCACACAGAACAAAAAAGAGTGTTCAAATAATAATTGGTTATATAAGGTGTTCATTTTTTATGATGCACTGGAACATAGAACCAAAGAACTTCCTGAGTAGCCCAGTGAAAAGGTCTTCAAGTGTCGGTGGCCGAAAGGCCTCTGTTTCTCCACAGGGGCTGGCAGCACAGTGGAAAACAACGTTTATCTGGAACTGTTTTAATGCATTATTTGTCTAACAATCAAGGAAGCAAGTTTATTTTGCAGATAATTATAGCTTTTGTTGCGTCGATGGCCAAGATAAGCCCGAGTTCTGAACCATTAACTGGTTGTGCTTGTTCTGGCAGAGACCGAGCATTGAGTCTGTAATGCACAGCACACTCTGGCAGCCTGCGAGAAACTCCTGACACTAGGGGGTAGGGCTCCTCCCACCGCACAATGCCTATCAATACCTTGTTTAAATGAATCGGGTGGGTGTTTCAGTTTTACACCCACCCGTTCCTTTATTTAACTTGTGATACTTATCAACTCAACAATTCCTACCCTCCTATAGTTTGATCCTCTTACGTCAAATTACATGACTAACATGAATAATTGAGGCCATTAGCTATACAATACTCACACAATACAGAAAGCCAGTGTCTGATCACACTCCCACCATGCACCGAGGAGAACAGCACTTCACAGCAGTCCAACGCGGCATGTGGGGTTCCACTATAAGCAGTAATAATTGCAGCTCAGGCCTGAGCCTGTGGAAATCCCCCTGGCCAGACTAGGCACTTTTGCCCTCTGAGTTGACCCAGGAGCCGGCCGGGGCGCTAATCATGGCACTTGGCAGACAGCAGCGTTTTTCCATAGGTCCTCAGAGAAAGCCCTTCCTCTGCAGAGGCAGGTAATCACAACAAGAGCACATCCCGCCCCGGCAGCAAGCCAATGAATGCAGGCCTGCTTTGTCCACTCCAGGAGGAGATTGGAGACTATTTCTGTGCTTCTGACAGAAACAAATGACCCCTGTGTCACCCTGTCTGTCGGCCCGCCTGCCTTGCACACAGCTAATGTGGGTGGTGTTCGTCATTGTGCGTTCCCACCCTGGGGCCAGTGACAGGAAGCCAGCTCCACTACGGCAAGGGAGAAACACATTTACATCTACAGGCTGTTTACCAATGACCAACATATGAGGGGGAACTCTGGACAAAATATTGAGCTGCTGAGAGGTCAGCAATGGAACTGCATATGGCAACACTAATATCTTACTTCCTCTGGGTTTACAGACCAAATAAATAAATCAAATGATGCAGGTGGAGTAGTAAGATTTACTACAGTCCCTCTGTCTATCTACTGCTACTTCTCCTTCTCTCTTGAAGGCTCTGTGTTCCCTCCATAACCCCCGTTTCCTGCCCCACACATTCACAGCATTAGCTCTGACAGCCCGGGTCCCCAGGTTAGCTTCCTGTGTCAAAGGCGTGACGTGTGCCGCCTCTGTGTTTTCCACGGCTGTGTCTTTTCCTTTGGACACCTGGACTCTATTTGTCATGCAGCAAACGTCCAGGGAGGGCCATTTGGATGCATTTTATTACCACTGCTGACACGCTGTTCTCTCTAACACCTTATTACCGCTGCGGTAGCTGCATCGGGGACCGACACACTGGGATGCCTGGATGCTATTGTTGGACATGTTGTTCCATTACACTGAGGAGTGGAGTGTGAAAACATCCTATACAACCAACATGTCTGCTGCAGTGCTGAAAGACACACTTGGCTGTCAGCTGTAGTATGTATTTTTATGGTATGTGAAGAGCCATTGTTTTGTTCAGGTACTAGTATGATGTTGTCTTGGTATGTTGTTGGTATGTAGAAGCTCACAATTGGATTAAAATGGAGCCATTGCAGAGGTAAGTCTTAAGGCTGTTTTATGCTTGTAAGACGTGTCGGACGACCAAAATGATGTCAGAGAGACAGAAAAAAGTGTCGTCCGACAGTGTCTTGCACCTGTGGAATATTTGTAAGGTCGCAGATGCTGTCGTTGGTTGTCTTATATTTTCATTGGCTTCTGTTATTGTCATGGAGATGGAAAGAAGCGATCCAAATGATTTTCTGATTGACGGTCATATTAGTAGTGTTGGTAAAAACATCCGCTGGCTGTAAAACAATTGATATATAATAAATACATGAATCTAAAGGAATGGATGGGTTTGAGGAGAGACTGGCGGAGCAGGTGAGGAAATATCCTCACCTGTATGACTCAGGACACCTTTTTGCCAAAGCTACTAATATCACCTTCAACCAAAAAATCAGTTGAACCACTGTTTCCATCTCCATGACAACGACAGAACTCTCGGTCCATCCAGCCAATGAAAATATGAGACAAGCAATGACAGCATCTGCGACCTTAACAAATATTCAACAGATACAAAACAGGTACAAGACAGGATGAGATTTTCTCTCTCTCTCTCTGGGATCATTTTCGTTGTCAGACATTGTTGACGGACACATGTCTAAGAATCATAACACAGCCTTCAGGCCGTGTTCATACCTGGCGTTTTTTTTTTTTTTTTTTTCTCACCTGCTACCGTCTTGTTTTCATTAGGATCTAAGGGGAAGAGGCTGTTAAACGCTCAGAAAACAGCCATTCTAAAGAAAGAAAGTGCGTCTTTTTTCAGCTGAAACAAATTCAGCTTTCAGGTGATTTTAACCACCTTTTATTGTCATCTGCATTATGGCGAGAAGATTGGATACAGAACTCTATCACGGCTACAGTGTGTCAACGTCACTGGCCATTGTTGTTGTTGTTCGTTTTTTGTTTTTACCCTACAAAAGACTCTAGGCAGCGCTTTTTGCACTCAGAAAAGACAGTGGCAGCTGAGAAACAACACCATGTGTGAACACGACCTCAGCAGTCACAGCAAATAGGAAGAGAAAACAACTGTATCTGGGCCACATTGTTAGATCCACTGTCAAAAGTAATGTTTATTCTTTTCATTGAATTATTCCACCTACATGTGGAAATGCTAGCAGAGCGTCCCTCGAGTTGTTTACTTCTCAACGCTGAAAACGAGGATCTTAAACATCGGCTGATTTTATACCAACTGCCACCAGTTCCCACAGTCTAAACAGGAGGTCCCAATTTCAGTGGCCGCCAAATAGTTTGGTGACATACATGTGGAGGGCCTCGCGACAGATCCCTCGCCAAACCACTTTTCCTCCTCTCCGCAACTCCTAGCGATCTGAGTGATAAATGCAGTGATGCACAGGCGCATGGAAAAACTCATTTCCTCTAATGCTGAACACCGAGGCCAAACCCCGGAGCAGGAATGAAGCCCAGGTGGGAGAACGCTGAATCCCAGGTGGGCAGCGACTACAGACAGTCTCTCACACACAATACACAGATACAGAAGATAGATAGATAGATAGATAAATAGATAGATAGACAGATATGAATATGCGGACATGTGTAAGCATCCCTTCGCTAGGCCACTGCTGTAAACAAGCCTTACATTGATAAATAAGAGTTATAAGAAGAAAGCTGTATGACTTACGAAGTGTGGAGTGCTCACAAGCGGGCGCCTGTCTTCACTGCTCACTCCAGCGGTGTTTATGATGTTCCTCAGGTGTGCCAGGAAAAACCTGACCCACGCCTGAGGACTCACTGTATGTAGGCCTGCTAACATGCTGCAGGCTTTCTGCTGCTGGTGCTGCTGTTTTTGTTTTTTGTTTTTTTGCTTGGCACCATATCAGTCCTCTTTTCTTCACAAATGAATGTTTTCTGCGTGGTGTTTGATTGAAACATCTGGATGGCTGCCTGTGATAAAGGAACACAGAGAACAAACTTAAGAGACCCTGGGAAGAAAAACAAGAGTGTAAAATTTTTTATTTAATGCATGCATACTGCAGTTTGTTTGTGTGTGTGTGTGTGTGTGTGTGTGTGTGTGTGTGTGTGTGTGCTTGAGCGAGGGCTTGCTTTTGAGTGAGTGCCTCTGTGTGCGTGTTGGTGTCTGTGTGTCTCTCTTGGTTCTTCCTCTGCCCCTCGGTGTTGTGGACTCTTGACACCCACAGTGCTCAAGTCCCTCTAAGCCAGACCCACCAGGCCTAGCCCACCCTGGCATTGGCACTGGCACAACCAAGCTGACAATTATTATCTACCTCAGTGCCCTTGCTAGCAAGCTGACGGGATGGGCAGCATTTGTCTGGCTGCACTACACAGTATTTGTCTGCTTGTGTAGGGTCAACGAGTGCGTCCTGATCCCCCACTACCCGATATCAAATGAATGAATCTGAATTTGCAAACGACGCCAGGACATTAATCCTTGATACAACTGCAAAGCTTGACTTAAGAAACAAATTTAAAGACCAAAAATAGGCTCAAAACAATCGATCAACACCACTTCTATGACACAGTCTGAGATCTAGACGCTGTGGCTGAAGTCTGTTCACAGGAAACACCACACCGACTGACTGACAAGGGCTGTTGTGTGAGTCAGCCTGGGATCTTCTGACTATGTGGTCTCCAAATCCACCTCTCCTCTCATTACTGATTGGTGTTCAACCACCAGTATCGCTCACAATCACCAACAGTATCATTTTCATCACTCCTGGCAGCCAGCTCGGGGCCTCTGTGACTCACCAGCCAGCAATGAGGGGCCTGCAGGGACTGAGTTGTTACTTCCTGAATTTAATACTGCCACTATCGTTTCTATTAGCTCTGGCAGTGCCGTACCTTTGTGACTCATCTGCAAAAGTGACAAATATGGATCTGGCTCTGGAAAAGCCAAAGTGACTGACTCAACACTGACTATGTACGGGGCCCATTATCTCCACCGCCGTCACCAAAGAGCAGCCTGCAGGCTTTTTGAAGACCTTTGTGACTCACCAGAGAGCGGTGATGTGGATAGGGCAGGAGCAGGCTGCAGGCAGTGCACTGCTCGGAGAACAACAAAACGCAGATAATAACAGATATGGCCTGCGACACAGATGGGCCCAGGCTGTTTTTGGATAGACACCCTGCTCACCAGTCAGAAATTGGCAGAGCTGGATAGCGCTCTCTTGAGGGAAACATGACTGGAACTGAAGGATCAAAAGGGGAAGACTTACGGGCTTACTTTATAGACTACAGATGGTGCTAACTGGTAATTTGTGTTGTGATTCAGACTACTGTTTGCGTACAGTATTCATACTCTCTGACATATGTGGATATGGTATTTTGTTTGTTTTTAAATGCAGTTAATTGGTATCTGTTAGCTCCATGCACTGGTCAGAGCACTTGACAGTTTGGACTTTGGCCCAAACTATTAATAACTTGAGAACTGACCGACACCCTTGACTCCTGAACTGGGTTTGATGAAACATGTTTGTGTTAAAAATAAACACATTAGCTGCGCACAAGCATCTAAATGAGCTCAACTGTTCCTTGAAAGAGGTGATGATTGGTCTATTTAGAGGTTTGTGGCCGCAGTGAGGAGCCGGTGGCCCTGCCATGACCCCTCATTCATCTCAGTGAGGCCGGCTGCGTGTGGAAAGAGGTTCAAAAGGCACTGCGACCCACAAACATACATACACTAATACATACACACAATTCAAGAAACAAACATGACTTAACAGAGCTGTGTGAGCTCAATGTTGGGCTGGTTGATAATTCAATATGCCATTTATCGTCTTTGAAGGGATAGTTTGATTTTGAAAAACTTGACATTATTTCACTTACCCCCTAGCTGTTATGTAAGACATTGGTGGTGCCATCTTCCTCTCATCGTTACCAGGTACCGGAAACTTATTGGATGCTCCAGATGCTAACCGTTAGTCACCTGCCGTTGAGATGTACTTCCCAACAGTTAACATGAAATAACTGCCTTAATCCACTCCAGCTGATAAATAAACAACGCTTGAAAAAATTAAAAAATTAAAAATCCACGGTAGAACTATTTTCTTGTGTGGCAGCTCTCTGCGCTGGACGTGCTAGCTAACATGCTACTTCCACCCAGCTAACATTCTCAAAATAACTGTCCAGCATAGAGAGCTGCCACTGATTTTTTTTTTTAATAACTTTTTCAACTTTTTTTTTTAATAACTTTTTCAACTTTTTTGTGCCATTTCGGATTACAAAAATTCTGACACACATCATCAAACCGAGACTTTGTTTATTTATCAACTAGAATGGATTAAGGCAGTTAAGAATGTTAGCCAGGGGGAAGGACATCTCAATGGCAGGTGGCTAACGGTTAGCATCTGGAGCATTCAACTAGTTTCCGGTACCCATGATGAGAGGAAGACGGCACCTCCACTGTCCTATTTAACAGCTAGGGCGTAAGTGAAATGAAAAGTTTTTCAAAATGGGTGAACTATCCCTTTAAATAGACTCATATTGTGATGATAAGGTGATTTTAGGATGTTGTTGCATGTAGTTATGCTGTCGATCCACTAATCCACGAACTGATTATAACAAGCATTTTTATTTGAAAACACTGCCAAAAATATGCATGAAACAATTTCAAGAAAATTATTTGAACAGTTTTGTCTGACATCACACCTAGCATTACCTTTCAGTTCAAAGGGAAAATCTTTATGGGTCTTGCAATATTGTAATAATATATTATTTCAACCATATCAACCAGCCCTAGCTCAGTGACAGTCCATCCATCCATCCACTAAAATCTGACCAGCGTTGGTCCGATTTTAATCCATGGGAAATCACAGAATGAAAATGTGAATATTAAAACACTCCAAGAAAAAAAATCGAAAGCACCAAACAAATGGACTACCTCTGAGGCAGACCACTCAAATGTACCCACACTACGCCAACCAGAGTCAACTAGAAAAACATCATCTGCGTCCACAAATATCTCACAAATCAGGAAGAGGCGAACACACTCGATAACCCTCCCAATCTCCCATCTACAATCTTTTAGCGTCAAAACATCAAAGCTTGGAACAGCGCGGCTTTCTGAAAGTCCAAACGACCACTTGTCCGGGCTTTGGACGGGATCCTAGAAGTTTTTGACATCGATGTCAACGAGACAGGCAGGCTCATTGAGACAAACTCGCTCCTTCCTGGCTCAACTCTCTTGTTCTCACAAGATCCAATACATTCATAACCAAACAGTGGTCGGAAGCATAAGAGGGATCAAGGACAGAAACGGCCTGTGATTCATAAGCAGAGCCAAAGGGTTTTCCATAATACTGAACATTAAATTACAACAAATCAAGCTCAGTGCAGTTGGGAAATATAATTCACATAATTCACGACTTTAGGGGACCATTGTTCTTCTCTGGCCCTTTTGAATTCAGTATCCTGTAAACAAAAGCATGTACTGTCTTTGTTTGATGCTATAGAAAAAATCTATTCTATTCCTGGTGGATCCAGCTGAAACTAGCCTTGGCTCCCCATTCACACACATGCCCACTTTACTTTCTATGCACAATACACACCTGACATACAGCAGAATTTTAAATTGGCATTTTGTCATCCTGCAGAAGCTGCTCCCCCTAAACCTCACAACCACTGCTTATTTGTCTTGGGAACGAGGAGGGGGTAATCCCATTTGCTTCCTCTCTCTCTCTCTCACACACACACTCTCACATGTACACACAAACACACACACACAGTTACTCTTCCTCTCTGTCTCTCTTTGTCTCTCTTTTCCCCGTCTTTGACACACACACACCCTCCATTATCTGTCACTCTCATCTCTCCCATTCTGCCTCTCGCTGGCCCCTGGCACCATCTTGAATATTCATAACTGTCTTCTGATGAGCATGCTAAATGGGTGTCAAGATGATTTGGCCACATGACAAAACTGGATTGTCTTTGATAAGCCCCGACTTGAGCCAGAACAAGGCAGCAAGGAGGAGAAGAAGAGAGACAGAGAGAAAAGAGACATTGACCCCAGAGGGTTTTTTGGGTGTATTGTTGAGCCAATCAGAGCTCGGGAGCGGGGCGGTTGGAGCCGGGACTGGGCAGCAATGGAGAGGTCAGTAGGGGGGCGGACCCCTGCGGTGGCCCCGGGGGTGAAAGTCATTGTCACCAGTCTTTAATAGGTCCCAAAATTCCTCAACTGACCAAAACCTGTGAGCGATTGAGAAACGAAAAGCATTTGTGATTCAAATGGGGCCCGTGGGGGCTCCATCACACGGCCCGCAGCAGTCGGAAAGCTTCTCAGAGGAAACAAACACACTCCCATACCCACACGGATAAGCCAACCTGGTCCCCCTTTTTCACTACATTTCCACATTTTCATAATTTTACATCACAAAACTGTGGGATTTGGCTTAATTCACTTTGAGCTGAATACAAAAGCAGTTTCTATTTGGAAAATGGATAATTTAATCATTCACATTGCCATACGGATGCTCTTTTTTTATTTTGGGATCTCCTTTCAAAGTTCAAAATCATGGTGGGAAAAATGCACAGTAACGTGATTTATTGTCTTGTCTACACAGGGATTCCATCATTAACAGAAACAAAAAAAACCCCCATAAATGTCTTCCTAGCCAAGTCAATAAATGTTTGTTCTAAATTGTAAACAGTAACACAGTTATACTGTCACGGAGCTGGATTATTTTCTCTACTTTTCTCTATTTTCTTCTTTACTACTATAAAGAGAAAGGCCAATATGTAATTTTAGCGGGCAATAATTTCCCCTCTTTGTTTATTTATTTATTTTTCCGCCTGTATTAGCTTGGCATGGCCTACACAAGCCACCTCCAAGCTCGACGGCAGCAATAATAGGAAACAGTGATTTCTTTATTTGATAGTCCCCTTGGAGTAGTCCAACTTTCCTATAGGCACTTCAGACAAAGGCCAGAACGCAGACCTGAACCCGAGCCATCGACTGTTTGCTTGTATATGTCGCTTTTTACTGCGCGCTGCTCCAGACGCTCAAATCTAAATGGGAACCATTTTTGCCTCCTGATAATATGTTTATGATGTAAAACTCCCACACACAGCATGCCAACACAACTTCTAACTCGCAAACATCCTGCAAAACACAGAGGCCAAGGTTTAGGGCTCTTTGAACTACTAAGGTGTTCAGTGTTTTCAGGTGCAGGGATTGATAACATATCAATTCTCTAGGCCCTTGTATTGATATGTATTTTTTATGGACTTTATTCACATGATGCTGTGATATTTACATTTTAGTGCAACGTGCTTATTGTTTCACTAATGCAGCAGGTTGTATTTTAAGCTCAGTTTTAACATTTTCAGTCGACTCTGTAGGGTATTGCAGTGTATTGTGATACAAATCCTATCATTACCCATGTATTGTGAGGTCCTTACCAATACCCAGCCCGACGAATAATGATTTTTTTTTTATATTATCCTGAAAGGCATTCACAAGTGTTAGACTCCCTCAGTACAAAGACATATCCAAATCCTTCAACAGAAGTTTGAAGTTGAGAGGAGGTCTGTTATATGCAGGATCAGCTCAGCCTGCACACACACATTAACTTAACCCTGTAGGTAAAGTAGTTTGTGAACAGGCCGAGTTGCTATATCCCCAGTTGCAATATAAATCCCATCATCCCCTGGGAGGCACAGAGGGCTGGCATTGCAGGCATTGTCTCCTCTTGTCAGCCTTGCAAACTCATCTGGCCTGGCTGTCCTGTCAGACAGTAACCCCTGCCCAGCCCGGATGGCAGACAAAGACCACCAACCTCTCTGCAGCCATCCTATCCCACAATCTGCTATTGGCACCCCGCGTTTACCAGGCACATATAAAACATGTGCATGTACGTGCACACACATGCATGCACGCACACACTCACACAGGACAGAAACCTCAGTGGAAATCAGGAACCTGCTCACTAATCTTCACTAAATCTGCCCCCCAGTTGGCTTTATCTGTCTTTTGTTATCAGTGCTGGGACTGGAGAATAGCAGGGGGTCACAAGGGTAAGACTTCTTTTCCTGCATCTGCTTAAAGAGAAGGGGGCGGGACAGGAGCGCTGCGCAGGACAAGGGGCCTCCCCGCACTCCACTACTCACCTCCCGCCTCCCTCAGCCCCCCAACTCTGATATTTTTGGAAGACTTTTTTTTCCAGTCTTTTTTCC
>OMKZ01004597.1:9904-21599 GCA_900302535.1 Neoniphon sammara
CACACACACACACACAAAAACACACACACACACACACACACACACACACACACACACACACTCGCAGACACTTGCAGGCGCACGCTCCCGCACAAAGCCTGCATGCAACTAAAAAACGTCTTGTTGCGTTAAGGACTGTAGCTTTAGTAACATTTCAAATTGAACAGTGAAGTGCTCACCTTGTGTTGTGACCAGATATGAGAAAAGCTTCGCTCCCAGCGGTTTCTGTCGACGATGTCCTCAGAGTCATTAGCATTTAAATGAGAAAAGAAAACACTGTCACAACACATCATATCTAGATCACTGCCAAACTCTAAACATTATAAAACTTGTTCAACAACTGAACCGCCGTGTCTAGTTAGAACAAAACTTTTCTTGTCACAGGGGAGGTGAGTGAGTGAGTGAGTGAGTCAGTAACTGAACAAATTAGGTAGAAGGAGGTGGACTTTCAGGCCCTTCACTCATGCTAAATAAATCTATGCACTTCCTTGGAACGCAGAGATACAGTTCAGTGATTGGGCCTCTCATACAGGACCACCGTCCTTTTCCTCTACCTGTGGTTGGTGCCTTTGAGTAACTTTTTCCTCTGTTGTCTTTGGCAACATGTTGAGCTCCATACACTTCCCAGAGTCTCTATGTTACTTTACTGCCAGTCTCGCTTCTCCTGCCCCAGGGAAACGCAGCCCACAGCGACCAGAATCCGAGCCCATTTGAAGGAAATGGCTTTGATTTCCTTCCACCTTTCACACATCAAATGGGGAAGGAAAGGAGGACTGTGCGCTGCTCTTGACCTAGGTGGATAAACAAACTTATGCCCCAGTGAGTTTTCTGGAATACGTGTGTGTGTGTGTGTGTTTGAAACTCTGCGAGCTTTTGAAACAGCGTTCATTTGACACGGCGTATGTGTGTTGAGAAACAGGTGAGCTCATTTCTACCCACCGCTGCCCTACATCAATGTTGAAATTATGTGTAAGGTAAATATTCAGTAATTAAATAAAATCACAAACCTAGACATCAGCGTGGAGGTAAAAAGCCAACCCACGTTGTGATTCTCAATACGCCTCTGTTCTCTGCGACAGGCCTTCTGAGGTCTTTTTTTAAGCTGTCGCCTTGAAGTTAGATGGCAAAATTTGAATAAATAATCCATCTACCAAAGTTTGAATGGTGACTATATTTGGCGGATGACTGTGCCAGATGAGAAAAAAAAAAAAACGCAACCAAGTCTCTAGGTGGGTCATATATGATTCATGCTTAGTATGCGTCATCCTTCTCTTCACACCAAACTTTCTGGGAGGCACCACGTTGCACCAGAGTTCATCCTGGCAGGCCCCCTGGGAGAGCTGAAAAACTCTATTACAGCTCTGAATCACTGAGGTGTTCAGATATGCATGTAAAAAGCTGTAACAGAAATCCAAGAAAATGTGCATGTCTCTGTCAATTTTACACATTACATGATGATGTAATGAATTTGTAAAGTCAGTCACCTTTAACTTCACTACCGTCCCAGGGTGACCAATCAAGTTGTCACAGTTAACATTGTGATACCTAGCCATAAAAGTCACAGAGAAAGTGGAGAGGTATGGCTACGTTTACAAAACAGATTAGCTTATGCCTCGCTGCTTTGCCAAAGCCACAGCATCTCACTGCCAGGTTCAGAGGACGGTGCCTATTCCTGCTGTTCAGTGAGTTTTCTTCATTGTGTGCAAGAAAGTGGCATGTCTAGAATTACACAAGAATGTGTGGATTATCCTCTTTTATTGGTTTACAAATCAATCAATCAATCATTCAATCCAATTACATCTCTCAATGACAGATTTAACTTCTTAAAGTTTGCCGTCAGTAGAGACAGACACACACACACTCGTGCATGCACGCACAAACTTTACCCTTTTCCTGAATTTTTGGTATTTCATCATTTTTACATGTGAAAATCACATATCATTTCCAGTTGGCTTGTTTTAAAACATCACTAGCATTATCATCTTTCATCGGCTTGTGTACCAAACACAGGCCATCAATCAATCAGTCAGTCAGTCAGTCAGTCATGGGATTTGTATTGCATCTTTTAAATTTTTTTTTTTTTAATTTTATGTCATTTCACAGTTTGTCAGGGTATGTTTATGTTATTCGGGTGTTTTCAGAAGAAGTGCTGCCTCAACCACATTTTGTGCTGATAATATGAAAAAGCTGGTCACACAACACCCACTTTGTTTCCATAGCAATCAGCTGCAGTAGCTGCCACTATCAGCAGGAAGTGCACAGGCAGTACAACTCTTAAACTCTTAACAGAAACCCACGACAACTTTTCCAATTTTGTGGTCATTTCTGATTTTCACTCTGACTGTGTTGTTGTCATAAACTCTCTGATGCCCGTGTACCATGAAGTTCCTGTTCTTTAATGTGACTGCTGGGGTTACAAGAAAACAGTCCTTACAAGTGAGCCTGCGTCTAAAAAGTTTCTCAAGGAAGAAACTTGCAGCCACTAATCATTGCCTTTCATGTAAAAAAAAAAAAATGCACCGGTAGTTCAAGAAAAAAAAAGTTGGATAGTGCGAACACACCCTCACACAGGTGGAGAGCATTTATAAGGGGAACATTTTGTGCCCTCTCTCCCACTGGGGTGTTATCTGTCGTATTGTTTACTTGGCTCTACTTTGCTCCATAGATACTTCCTGATGATGTCATGGGACTCCCAGTAGGGAAGAAAGCAATATTTCCTCTGTGTTCTCGTTTGCTTCCTGTCTGCCAACAGGGCAGGGAGGTCGTAATCTGGTCCAACAAACTCATATCCAGGTTCTTCTGATCAGGTGGGACAGACTGAGCTGATGCCAAGTCTGCATCAGGCAAAAAAATTCTGTGATAACTGTTCAAACCTGCTCAGCTGGTTGTACCTTCGCTGCATGTCGAGATTTGATGGTAGACATCACTGACAAAGACAAATGGATTCAAGTCAGTGTTAACATTGTTTGTTAACACACTGCAACTATGGAAACACAATGAAACGTTGGACTGCTCCAAGGGGCAATCCCCCTCCGCTTGTCAAACTTCATGATTAGCCATGCATAATTACAGTATCCAAAAGAAGCGTGATTTATGACCTAAAGGTACACTGTCGAATTGAGTCGTTGAGAGAATTAATCTAGCCTACACAATTTATAGTCCCA
This sequence comes from Neoniphon sammara, assembly GCA_900302535.1. Lineage (NCBI taxonomy): Eukaryota > Metazoa > Chordata > Actinopteri > Holocentriformes > Holocentridae > Neoniphon > Neoniphon sammara. The sequence continues at coordinate 13,069 of OMKZ01004597.1, forward strand.
AAATTGCAACCTTGAAGTATTTATGAGGTCAGGTTCTCTTGTGAGTTGCCATTCTGTGGGGAGTAGAAGAAAAATGTTCCTGATGTGATAATTCTCTTTGGTACACTGTTTTCATTTTCCTGCTGACCGCTCCTTGACATAACACAATGTCCAAACAACTTCTGATATTCGCTGCTCCTGGAATGTGAGTTTAGTTATTATCAATAATTACAAAGGTGGAATGACCCCATGCTTGTGAATCTTGTCCAAGGCCGAAATGAATCAATCCATAATGACAAATGTGAAGCCACTTTTAATGCACACATCAGCTAATATTTTGTTTCATCTCCATTTCTAAAACCAGCCGCAGAAACTAGCCTGGTTGAGTTGTTGGGAGTTGCCAGAGCGGAAAGGTTATCTAGATATGAACTAATCCTACAAAGACTCTCGAAACTTGTCTATATCAGCTATTGTTTCTGCAGGGACAGGATACTCCCTTCCTCTCCCAAAGCCTCACCCATCCCACCCAAAGAACCCACAGAGACCCTCAGAGTCTGAACCTGAAGGGTTATTGCTATAAATCAACTTGTGATATATGATCGACATCTAAAATGGTCTAACACAACATTGCTACTGAATAATATGCATATTTACCATATACATGTAACCCCTGTACAGCTTATTTTAAAGGGAGTTTCACACTGAAACACAATGACTACACAAATAAATAAATAAATAAATAAATATCAATTAACAACACACATTTCTGGATCCACCCCCCACCCCCAACGGCCCCAAAAAGGAAAAAAAAAACAAAACACAAAAACTAACCATTTCACACCAGCATTCATCAATCAAGAATTCCATCATTCCATTGTTGTAGACTCACAGCAGCGGCCTCAATAGACCAGAATCTAATGCAGCCACAAGGCATGTTTCAAGCAAGGGTTCTGACTTTCATTTTTCCTCAGTTGAAAAACTTATTGCTGTGTCATTCTTACTATGCTATCACTGCTGGTGTTGTTCTCTGCACCTTCACCAACTCACAGCTATAAACGCAACAAGTTTAGGCCCATTCTCTCGGGGTGGTCGGTATTCTGGGTAATGAAGATAATCACTAACTGAGATGTGACTAAATGTAGACAAGGCAGGTTGAGTGAGAGTGGGGAAACCACAAAAAGTACACTGCAATGCTTCATCATAAAGTAATTCATGGAATGCATTAAACATCACAAATTGGTGATACGTTACAGAATATCAGAGGATGGATTTTTCCTTTTCCTTTGCCATGCAACATCTCTGAGAAACACATGTATTTGGCCCCACAGCACAACAACTACAAAGTATAAAGTACATTAATTAACTGTGGTGTGTTATGGAACGTTGGCTGTCACATCGCCTATTTTGGATTGGCTGAGTGCATCTGGAAACCAAATATTACACCTATAGCACAATGGACTATGGGTAAGATGATTTCACATTTCCACTGGTTTCCAAAGAGACAAATTTAATAGAACATTGTTTGAGATTTGTTGTGGAGAGTGTGGCACACCCCTTATCATATCATTCATTTAAAGCACTGAAGGAAGTATGCTGAAATACACTTGCTCTTTCCCTTCTCTCGCTGACGTTTGCCTCTTTCCTCTTTACGAGCTCATACAATACCAGTGCCATGGCTACAGATTCAATGTTCAAGGGTGTGCCCCTATGACATTATGCTCACATGCACGCCACCCAATAATGATGGAAACGCTCTTATTACAAAGGGATAAGCAGTTACGAAAATGCATCCTGAAACCTACGGTTTCCTTCCATGGTTCATCCAGGGGTGCTGACTCATGCTAACTCAAGGCTGGTGAGCTACAGTGAGTGAGTTAGGTGTGAGAACTGTCAACAGTAACTGATGAGTTGTCAGAACAGACGTTCTGGCACCTCGGTTTCACCTATACTTCCCTCAGGAAAGTGGCCCGTAAAGACTGACAGGATTGATTTCCCCAGTCATCCTCAAAACATCTGCCATTGTAACATTTGGTGAATGTACACTTTGATGTTGGTGCAGGACGGCAGGGTGTTGTGAGTATAATAACCCCACATTGCCTGGAGCATCTTGGAGAGAAGATGGCTTTAAACATACATGCATGCCTGCATGGGAGTTGAGAGGGTGACAGGAGACTTAGTAACATTGTGTTTTAAGTGAAAAGCCTTGGCCTCTATTTGAGGTACTTGTGTTGTCTGCCATAATGCTGGAGGGGCTGTGGGTCCTGCATGTCTGGGCTGCTCTGCCTCTCAGTTTGTAGACTACACAGCGCCAACACTAAAGGCCAAAGCAGCTCTGGATAGGATTCATCTCTTTGTGAACTGAGCACTGTTGTCTGTATCACTGGATGACTAGCTACCACACATATTTCAAAGGTATCAATTTTGGTTTTGTCCTCAATAACTGCAATATACTGTTGCAGACTCTCAAAAACATGATCAGTGTGTATTTTTTTTGTCCTATACATAACTCCTCAGTTGTGCTTGGGTGTGAACTAAACCCACTGGGACTGAATGATGTCATGGGAGTGGTTCCTAACATAAAGTGTAGTATTGGGCTGAGCGCTGGATGTTTTCAGTAACACTTCCTCCCTGTGCTAAAAACAAACAGTGATGCCACATATACCAAGGAATTAGCCAATGCTGAGTAAAATTTTATGTTTGGAGCTACTGAGGCGTCAAAACTCAGTTATTGCAAAGAGCCAAGCTGAGGTTATCATGATTACATCCAAACCAAGCTGTGTAACCATGAAACAGAGGCAGAGAAGATGTGAATATCCTGAGCAGAACTGACTGCACATTTTCCATTAGAGGCACCACTTGTATTTTTTCCATTAGTCCTACTAATGGAGGACCACTGACATACAGTTCAGATGAGTAGGAGTCCCAGCAGACAGTTGGAAAAGAGATCATGATCAGATGTCATCCTACGCTCCATGTGCTATGTGGCTTTACCCTGCTACAGATGTTTTACCCAGGGCTCCAGGTGACAAAGTCATTAGGCTTTATGTACATCTAATTATTCAAACTGTTGAGTGCCACAGAGGATAGCCCTCCACTGAGATGATATACATCCACGTTAAGTGAAGGCCTGTGCCAAAAACATCTACCAAAGTATCTGAAAGACCATCAGTCATGCCCTTTAATAGTTTTCAACTTAGCATTAACACAGCTCTCCTGTTTGTAATGGGATGTTTGAAAAGACAGCGGCATTCATTCCCTTGAGAACGAGAGCAGGGGACTTCATCAGACAATATTCAGCTTGAACCTATTGAACCACAAACTGTTTTGGTTTCTGGGCTTGGCTGGATTTCTGTGCTTCCTTGAACCCCTTTGTGCTCTCCTTATACGACCTATTGGCAGTGTCATCTCTATTACACCACAGATCTGCTGCCTAGCATCAAACATTAGCCTGATGCATGAAATTTGCTAAGACTTTGGGCAAGTTAACATGAGTCACACTCCACTTGAAAAAGCACCCTTTAGCCACAGCTATAAAATACTTTCCTTGTAACATCAAAGTGGTCTCTTTTGTTTTGCATGAAGAAAACATATTTGAGCTTTTGCCTCTGCAGTTTATATGCAATTATGGTATACAGACCGAGGGAGTTTTGAGGACAATGTATGCATGTCACCCAGTCGGACGCCTGCCAGGTCATTAAATAGGCCACAGATGGAATGCACTCATAAACATTATTCCCTTCCAAGGGCGGATCCATTTCTATTTGTTCTCCCCAGGCAAAACTGATGTATTTTAAAACTTTGTTTGACAGGGTAAGAACACTTCATAAACGCTTCATAAGAGAAAGTAAAAATAAAATCCACTACATAGAGATACTGTCCTCGTCCTAGGTTTAAGTCATTATGTGACTGATAAACTGCACATTGCAGCGCAGACTGGAGCAATTGGTTAAGCATTTTGGCCTGGTTCTGATGGAAGGGGATCACTATTTGATGTCTTCAGGTCTAAATTCAAAAGATTTGCCACAGCTTAGAAAGAGCTGCTATGTGCTGCAATCCTCCTTTCTGAAGCTAGGTAGTACACTGTCATAATTTATCAAAGAAATAAACATACACTTATAAAATATGCATGATTCAAACCGTCAGCAGTGTAGTTGTCATTTAAACTCCATTGTCTAAAATCCATAAGCACTGATCATTCTCTTGCAAATGAAGGAAAAATAAATTTAATTCACAGATGCAGTGGGAACTAGATCTTCTCACATTTATCTTGTTCATACTATTCTTCTTCTTCTTATATATTATATTATAAGGGTTCATCCAAGGGTGCTGACTCATGCTATCTCTCAGTTGGAGAGCTAGCTGTGAGAACTGTCAACAATAACTGAGTAGTTGTCTGAAAAAATGTTTTGACATTATAAAGAGGTTTTAATCAGCATGGACAGATCATTTGGATGTGATTTTTTATTTAACTTTGCTTTCTGGTATGTGCTGCCTAATGCAAACATATGTAACTCTGAATTTTATCTAATAAATAAATAAATTTATTGACTGATTGTTCACAAAGCTGGATTTTGCAGCCTGCCACTTATTGGACGTCATTCTGACATATTTGACTTCAGCAGTGACTTAAAACGGGCTCAGTGCCATTGTTAAAGCTTCACTGGAATATGCTGCTTCCTGACTTGCCCAAGTCTTTTCATACAGTTTACCTGAGTTTATTGGCTGGATTGTAAAGGTGCTACAATAGGAAATCACCCACCACAGCAATGTGTCTGAAAATATCTCCGGGGCACTGCCTGTTTCCCTCTCGAATAAGAAAGGATAAAAGGATCCTTTGTGGGCACTGGAGAGTCAGCATCAAGGTAACAATTCCAGTCATGGAGGGAATACTTACCTTTGCAGCAGTTGTTTTCTCGTGAGAAATCACCTGCAGGGATGCATGCAAATTTGGGGTGTCATTATTCTGCCATTAACAAAGCATCTCAGACCATCAGTGGTGAGCAATTGGGGCACAGTCCTTATTTAGCAGGTGAGGAAAAGGCAATAGAGGAATATAGAGGGGAGGGGAAAACCTAAGCTGGAAAACACCACCTGCAGCTCTCCCAGGCCGAGAAAGAGGGAATGCTGCGTAGAACAGGTGATCAGATAATCTTCCTATCCCAGCAGGCATCTCAGCAGCCTGGGACAGCAGACTCAGGTATTAGCAGGCAGCTCTGGGTGATGGAGGTCTGGATAGCGACACACAGCACACCGATTAGAGAAGAGAGAGAGAGAGATAGGTGAAGAGGAGATTAAGCTGAGAGACACGATAAAGTCTCACAACAAAAGAAATGGGAGGGATGGACATATTTTGGTACGACTGCACTTGTTTTTTTTTTTTTTTTTGTTTTTTTTTGCCATTCAGGAAGTCACTCCATAAATTCCACAATTTTTCTTTGCATGCAACATGCTTGTATTACCATGACCATGAACATTAATTGGTACATCTAGCATTCATCCGAATTGATCTGATAACCTGGAAAAAAAAAAAAACTCACATCAGGGGATCATTCATGGACAGTAGGGCTGGGCGATATATCGATATAAAAAATATATCGATATATTTTTAAATGAGATATGGAATTAACCCATATCGCATATATCGATATAGTTCAGATTTGCGCTGTGATCCTTGCTCCAGCCAAGCTGCTGACCCAGAGCTCTCTGCATTGCTCCTCCTCTTTTATGCACAGAGAGGGGAGGGGCTGGAACTGACACTCCGACACTCTTCAACAAACATGGAGAAAGCAACAACGTCCGCGAATCGCCTGGAGGAGGAATTAGCTAGCAAAAGAACAAGCACTGGCTCGGTAATATGGAGATGGTTCGGTTTCAAGATATCAGATGAGCAACAAAATAACATTATATGTAGGGAGTGCCATAAACAAGTTGTAGCCAAGGGTGGAAGCACGACCAATCTTTTTCACCACCTAAAACAGTGGCACAAACTGCAATACGAGGAGTGTGTGAAACTGCGCGCTGCAGAAGCCCCAGCTGCAAGCCATCCACAACGCGCTCCGGTCCCGAAACAAAGCTCACTGCAAGCTTCCTTTTCCCGCAGCGTGCCTTATGAAAAAAAAAGTGACAGGTGGTGTGCAATAACTAAAGCGGTGTCCTATCACATTGCTAAAGACATGGTCCCTGTTGCAACTGTGGAACAAGTCGGATTCAAAAAACTACTGAAAACTATGGACCCGAGATATGAGCTTCCCAGTCGCAACTATTTTGCACGAGAAGCACTGCCACATATGTACACTGAAGTCAGACAGAACCTTGCTGACCGGCTCGCTAACGTGACCCATTTTGCGTTGACCAGCGATATGTGGTCGAGCAGGATGTGTGAGCCGTACATGAGCGTGACAGTTCACTTCATTCAAGACTGGGAGATAAAAACAGCGTGTCTCCAAACAAGTTATTTCCCCCAGGATCACACCGGTGAGCATATAGCTGAGGCCCTACAGGACGCAATTGCAAGCTGGAAACTCCAAGAAAAGCATCTGGTTGCTATAACAACCGACAACGGGAGCAACATCGTCAGAGCGGTTGAGCTGAACGAGTGGCTGAGGATGCAGTGCTTCGGTCACAGATTACACTTGGCTATTGGTGAGTGCAGTGTTGTAAACAGTATTCAGATATTTTACTTTAAACAAGAACACATTAAAATGTTAGTTTTTCTTTATTTTCCTTTGTATATCTCTCTGCAACTTCGTGTTTTATGCTGCTGTCTTGGCCAGGTTTCCATTGAAAAATTGATTGTTAAATAGACGTTAAATAAATTAACAAACACAAAACTTAAAGTGCTAAAAGTAAAATCACTTACAATTTACAAAAAAACAAACTATGAAATGAGAAAATAATATTAATGTAGAATATTTCTAAAGCTTGATTTTGGAAAGCACTTGGTTGTATGAGTGTGTTAAAGTGAAACCAGAGTCAAATTTCTCGCATAAGCCCATTTGATTAATAGTTTTTTTATGATTCTGACAGGACATGGCATGAATGACAAGCGCGTCACCCGGGCCATTTCTCTGTGCAAGAGAATTGTAAGCTGTTTCTCGTACAGCTGGAAGAAAAGGAGACATCTTGCTGAAGTCCAGATTCAGCTGGGTCTGCCAAGTCACCAACTCATAACCGAGTCTGCCACACGCTGGGGATCGAGGCAGCAGATGATAGAGAGAGTCCTGGAGCAGGAAGGAGCACTGGCCAAAGTCCTGTCATGTGACAAAAAGACCAGGCACCTCGTCCCTACCTGGCAGGACTTAGAGATCCTAGAAGCAGTCCAAAAGGTCCTGAAACCTCTCCAGGACTTTACCGATGCTTTGTCAGGTGAGGAGTATGTCACTCTATCATATGTGAAACCTGTGCTGCACCTTTTTAACGAAAGTCTCCTGGCATGTGACGAGGGTGATAGCGAGCTTTGCAAATCAATCAAGACCAGCATTCTTAAGTACCTCAACAGCAAGTATTCTGAGCCAGCCACTACTGATCTATTGGAGATGGCTTCATTTTTGGATCCACGGTTCAGGGCCACCTACATCCCAAGTGAAAAAGTCGATGCATTGAAGCACAGAGCTGTCTTGGAGGTGGAGACACTACTGACTGATCAGAGCAGCTGTCAGCCGCCTAACCTACATGTGCCCACTGTGCCCGAGCCTGCAGATGGAGAAGCAGCAGTAGCAACTAAAGCAAAGAAGACACTGGCAAGCTTCTTCAAGCAGCGCACAGCCACCACCACTGCACCAACCAAGAGGGGAGCTATTGAAAATGAACTGTCAAGTTACTTGCAATCACCAAGTGTGGAGAGTGACACTGATCCCCTCAAGTGGTGGAAGGATCATGCACTTGTCTTTCCGTCTCTGAGCCACCTGGCAAAAAAGTATCTCTTGGTACCAGCTACCAGTTCACCCTCCGAAAGGGTTTTCAGCTGCAGTGGCAATATCGTGACCTGCCACAGAGCATCTCTGAAGCCGGATGCCGTTGACAGGCTGGTGTTTCTCGCACAAAATCTTTAAAATGTCTTCTTCTAATGTCTACCTCAAGACAGCACTACTGTTGATCAAAGTTTAAAAAAAGGGGGGGTGGTGGAAAAGGTAATCTGAAGCTGATGTTTAAAAACATTTTTCTTAAACTGAGTACTTTATTTTGTTCTTTCTTTATATATAAATACTGCCCTTACTAGGGTTTGTTATATTTAGTTCTTTTGTAATGTTTGTTATTCTTTTCTCATATAAATATATTTATTTCAGAAAAAGATTGGCCTATTTTATTTCATAGGCTATTTTATTTAAGATATTTTTTTTATTTTTTTATTTAAAAAAAAAGGTACTCCTGTTGTTATACAGTATTTATGTTCACTTATATAAACAGTTTCAATAAAACTACTTGTGACATGTCATATTTGGCTTTGACTTTGACTGAACATTTGTTCTCACTTTGCGATAAAAAATATCGGGATATATATCGTATATCGATATTCAGCCTAAATATATCGGGATATGACTTTTGGTCCATAT
>OMKZ01004611.1:13073-40969 GCA_900302535.1 Neoniphon sammara
AAAGGGCGTCTTGTTTAACTGGGACTGTTCAAAAACTGCAGAGGCTAGTAACAGGGAGCAGGTTATCACCACATTCACTCCAAGCAGAATGCATACTGTGGGGGTGTGGTGATAAAAGTAAATAACACAATTTTAGTTTATCAGGATGTTAGATTCCATATAGTGGGCTGTAATTACCTATCCTACCTTCAAAGCAGTTTACATTCACTGCTTTCACTTTAAATTCTTAAGTTTCCTAACTTTAGCGCTTAATGTCATTGTTCACTCAAGTGCATCACTGAGAAAAGCCAAAGACACCAACATGCTGCCTTCAAGTGCTGTCAGAAATCAGTTGTGAGATGTGCCCCAACAAAGTAGTAAATATCACTGGTAAATTCAGGTCATGATTACCAAGCAGCAAAGTAGTTGCATTTGCAGAGGAAAGCATGAAAGCCATGCTGACTGTGGTGCACATCTTACTGTTGGCAATCTAAGCAATTGGTACTGCTGTGTTTCTATTTTTAATGCATGCCAGTCAGGCATTTGATAAAAATTTATTTACATAAAGCACACTGCATGATGCATTTTTCTTATACTGCAGTAGCACAAACTAGCTCTGTCGCTTAATGCAACAGCCAATAGATAAAGTGTGAGTGTAAATTTTAAACATTTACACTCAAAAGAACAATTGGCATTGATGGCTTCTTAACAGAGGGTGGTTACAAGGAGCAGCTCAATACAGCATCATGCAGCAAGATTGTGTACATACTAAGCTAATATCCAAATTACAGGAGTAATCAGCTTAGGGCAATATTTCAATTGTGTTTACGTCGTTGGAAGTAAGGCAGTTTTTCCAAAGACCTGTATTCATTTAATAATTGGTCTGCCGTTACAGTTACACATCGTGCTTTGAAATCAAACTGTCTGGTGAAGTCAGACATGCGGATTGGGAGGATACAAAGGAGAAATCTACCAAGTATTTACATGTTCAAATCAAAGAAACCTTATTGTAAATTTATGCTCACTTAGATTCATCTCTTTAGGTACACATTTGTAACTATCCACCTAGCCTTATACCAATGCAAGACATTTGGTTCATATGGATTCTGGTCTGCATCCTGCTTGTTTTGCAATTACTTGGATGTTCATTAAATCTTTGCAATGGTCAATCCACACTTAAATGTCGATACTGAGTGGTTTTGACTGTGTAAAAAGTTTTCATATGTGCAGAGTAAACCTCAGTCTTCACACTCATGTCTGTCAACAAGATAATACACCTGTTCTGGATCAGTTTGGGCAACATTTTGGGTAAGGCTTACCTGCGCATACGCTTCTTCCTCCACTAGAAGATAAAGAATATTTATTAGTACACAATTTTTGACAGTATGACATATGCACTGGTATGCTGACTAAGCCAGACAGTAGGCTTAACTGAATACTACGAGTCATTAGCCTTAAACTAGGCCTCAACACTGGTACATGAAAAAAACATTAAACTTACTTTATAAGCCTGTAGCCTTAATCACGAGCTCTAAATGGTTAAAACTAATAGCTACACTTTGAACACAGTAATATCGTCATACACAAAATGTTTAGCTTTACTAGTCACCGCTAAGATCACAGCATGTATAAAAGCGGGCCGTCCTGGAGGCTTAGCATGGATTTTTACTTTGCACATACACACATCAACTAGTAATACTGTCAGCACTTTTTATATTCACGAAAGGAATAGTACTAGCGATGTGCATCCTCCAGAAAAGCTAAATACAAACATGTTACAACAGCATGCGTTTACTGCAAACAAGCGAGTTAGCCAGATGCTCGCTAGCTAGCTGCACTGATATCAGGAAGACAATTCAGACATTAAAATGTTCATAAATTTAGCTCTCTTACCTTGGCCCTCATCTTGTGGAGATGTGTCTGTGAAAGAGAAGTGGAAAAACAAAGTTAGATACTGTGGATGGTTTGTGAACTTTAATGATTAAATTGGATTTGATTCGCGGTAAAATTCCTAGCCTACCTCAAAGCGAGGAGAGCAACTGAAAGAGGATGTGACGAAGAAAGAGGGCGGAATTTATGTTGAAATTGACATCATATTCAAGCGTCCTCTGTGTTCTAGGTCTATGGGAAATGTAGTCACAGCTGCTACTAGGCCACTGTGTAACAGTATTCTCACAACTGTAAAACATAACTAGTTGTCCTCACTTTCAATCAAAAGTTATACAACACTTCATTTTAATGTTTTCAGATTCAGACATTTATACCCAAGATTTCTGGAGAGTTCTGAACTTTGTTTGAGTCCCTTAAAATCAATTTGATGATTTCCTAAGAGATTCTTAGAAATTTGCAAGAAAATTTAAAATCCACCAATTTCCTGAAACAGGTTCACTGTTATTCCTAAACCAAGCAAAGATACTCTACTTTGACACAAGATATTCCATGTTAGATTCTTTGTTATTCTAGAAACCATATTTAAATGATCTCTGTTGCATAATCAGGGTTAGTGAAAGGTGGACATACTTCTAATAGACCTTTTTCACAGAAGCCATTTTGACATGAAATGGCAGGTAAACAGGTGTTACTAATGACATTAATGAAGGTTCTGTTCCATTTAAGTGTAGCAGAGTCTTTACAGTCCAGCATGAACACTAGCAGCTATATATATATATATATAGAGAGAGAGAGAGAGAGAGAATCTAGATACAGATGGCTTAACGCCAACATTAAGTATCTTAGCAAGATGGGCCATCATGAGCCTCGAGAACAGTTTCAAAGTGAACTCTACTGGAGGAATGAACATCATTGTACAGAGCACTCTAGAGAGTGAATTAGTGCTTAAACCAAAGCATTGAACTGACCATGTGACAAATTTTTCAATCAAGTTTATTTCCAAAAAATAGGGGGAAAACAGTTGGCATGTTACATTATAACACAGACAGTCTTGTTTTTTTCCTACTTGGTCATATATTGGTTTGGCAGTAATTCCTTAGCCCAGTTGAATAATAAATTGCCCACATGAAAACATTCTCATCAAGAACAGAGCTGCTTCCCTTCTCTTCCAGCTAAAAAGCAGCCCAGTGAGCCCACTAAAAGTTTCCCATGGAATTCCCCCTCTGGCTGCACCTTTTTTTAATCACTACAAATTATTTCCATATATTATAAGCTTGGACTTTAACCTTTTGGAGGTAAACAATGTGGGCCACAGTCTTTGATGTGTTGATGCAGATACAGTTTTATATTGATATTTGATTGGGGGGGGGTTCTTAAAGAAAACAAAGAGAAAAAAATATGAAAATGTTTTTATTTCATTTCATATAAAGTTCCGTTGCCCACCAATCAAGGTACAAAACAAGATTTGACCATTCCCAACTTATCCAACTGTTTACAATTCTGCCTCTTCCAACATTGTCCCAGATATCTAAGTGAAATCCAGTTCCATTAAAAACACCCCAAACACCGTTCTTCATAAAACCTGCTAAGCTTTAGCTTACATGCTCCACAAGACTAATGATGTATTAAAGCAAATAACAGGTCAGGTGTCATTTTGGAATAGTAAAAAATGTTTTCCAAAAGTGGAAAATACAGACTCACTTCCATTTTATCATAAAATTACCATGTTCAGGGGAATGGCAGTAAATATAGCGGTTTGTTCCCAAACATCAAGCTGATTACAACTGTGTTTGTGCTTGCATTCTTCCAAATATTTTATTCTTCTGCTCAAGTTATTGCTTAAATTAAAAAAAAAAATTTGGTGGTCAAAACCTAGCAATTTCAGCTAAAGAGGCCCAGCTATAAATGTTAAGATAAACATAAACCATCACTATATGTGGTTTGTGAAGGAAAGGCCTCCTCCTACATCTAACCATTAAGTTATTGGGTCATTCACTGTCAATTCTGTGATAATCTTGTCTTTTTTACATTTTTCATTTATAAAATTTATAACGCTTCACCCCTAGCTTGTAATATTTCTTCAGTCAGGTATGTAAAACGTAGACATATAAACAATGCAACTTCCAATTTTCCTGATCTGTAATCACCTGGGCTAATCTCAAAGATTTTGTAATTTAACCCTTTACTGCATGGTGTTTCTATTTAAATAAAAAGTACTTTTCCCTTTACCGCTGCAAGAAATATTATTTAGAATATTTTTTAATAAGTTCCCTGTTCATGATAAGGCCTAAGTTGTTTAACAGTGCTCTTGGTTGGCTAAAATCTTTTAACCCATCCACACTGAGGCTGTGGCTGCTAAGTGCTCCTGTTTACTACCTGTTTCCAGTGTTATATTTCACCAATGAAACAGGTTTGCATATAACAAATTTAGATTATAACATTTTATACTGTTGCCAAAGGGATGCAATGAGACAATAAAACTGAAATCCCCCATTCAAACAGGAAAGTCAGTGCACCAGAGTGACCTCAGGTACAAGACAGCTTGAGGAAATTCTGCTCGTATTTATCCAAAAGTGTAAGAAGATACAGCCGATTATTTGTTCATATTTGTGTTAAAACCACAGACTGAGCCACTATTAATTCCCATTGTTAGCTTCAATATTAATTATGTGTCACTTTATGCAGAGATATTCAGTCCAATGGATTAAAAAAATGTATTTAGTTTGGGGAAAAAAGGGAAGGACTTTTTCAATTTTCCAACATGCACCTCAGTTGCACATGTAGTTATTTGCAGGATGTTGTATTTGAAAATGTAAAAACATTGGCAAAAAAATCTTTATTTCCTGTTATTAGGGCACTTATGTCAGGGGGAAATAAAGTCACATTTCTTCCATGATACTTTCAGTTAATGCAGTAAAGGGTTAACCATTAATGTCAAGCTGTCAAGTTATTCAACTACAGTCTTCACATATTCAATTTGTATCATGAATTCAACAGTTTAATCTGTAAACTCAATTCTAGAAGTGAACAATGAGCAGAGGAAACTAATAGTTTGGACAGATTTGTCTTTTTTTTTCTCTTGCTGTTCTTTGGGGTGTTGCATGTGTTTGTATGTGTGGAAAGGTAGCATTTATTCTGCTGCTTCCGTGTCCTCAGTTGGCTGTCCAGTTGCATTTTCTGCAGTCTTTGAAGCCTACAGGACATAAAAGGGGACGCACAAATCAGAAAACTGTTTACACTGAACATACTGGATATTGTCCTTTTAATAATAATGACTCAAAGCTATGGCATCATAAGTTCGTGGTTTATTATTTTATAAATGGAAATTTACCTTCTTTTTCTTTTTCTTCTGTGTTTTGCGGCTAGCGGAGCTCTGCAGTAAGGTCTAGGGAAGAGAGAACTTTGAGTACAAATCTGGAAATAATATTTCATACAGAACAGGCTTCCATGCAGCTAGTTGCAGCCTGCTGACCAAAGCCCGGTGAGTTTTACGTCTTACCCTCAGTTCAGCATCCTGCACTTCGTACTCTGACTTGTAGAGCTCCGGTTCAAAGGGTCCATTGGTGATTCTGTGAGGCCCGTTGGCCATCAGCAGTACTGTGAACTTAAACTGGGCTACAAATTCTCCTGAGAGAGAGGAGAGAGAGAGCGTATGTGTGTGTAAGGGAGCGGCAGGAGGTAAATAAGTGAAAGCGGCTGTTAAAAATAGAGAATGTATAATTATGAGAGAGAGGTGGACACTCACCCTCTTTCTCATTTAGTACACTAAATGGCTGTAATAATTCATGTTTGGCACACTCCACTACACCCAGTCTGGCCTTGGCCTCATCCTCGAAAGCCCTGACAGGAAAGAAAGAGACAAATTAGGGCTGTTCCCCACTCACTATTTCCTCAGTTGAATCAGATGTGGACATTCAATACAACAATTTGACTATTTTGTTATTTTACTTTTTTTAATTCATGGACCTTCTAGTGATCAGAAAATGAACTGGGACAAGTTTCAATGTTGATAGAGCATGCTGAAAATAATGCGCGTAATAATCAAATGCAACAGTCATATAAACAGTTTTGTAGACGTTGGAGTCATATAAACATATGAGTCATATAAATATTTTTAAAATTTCCAGCCAATCTGAAATACCATGCGGCTTTGTCAGTGTAATGAGATAGAATGAGACAGCACACGGGTGTTTCTGATTAAATGAGGTTCTTGCAACTTACTTTCTCATTTTGGACATTAGTAGTGTAAACGATTAAATTATTAAACAGTTAAGGCCCACACAGGTCTAAATTGACAAGTGTTTCCTTCAAGAGTTTTTCTTGCAGTATCGGCATGGTCTGTGGAACAGCAGTAACACCACTGAAAGATTATAGAAACACCATAGGAACACCATAAGTGGCAGAGTGTGTGTGCGCTTCTCTTGCTCTGTGCTCAAGCACATTGCAGTTTCTAACTAAGGTCATGAAAGTGTGTCTTGGGGGAAAAGGAGAAGACTGCTCAACTCAAAGAATCTCAGCTCAATGAGGGGATCTGTGATAGGTGATTCCACAAGTAAACATACAAGATGGCAGTCCTACAGGTTAGTATCTAAAAATCTCACTTAACTTTACTGAAGCATAAACTAAGTACTCTGCCCAACTCTAAACGGATTATTAAACGTGTGTATAATAAGTACATGTGTGTTGTGAATACCTGAGAGTGAAGGGCATGGCATCAAAGCGTCGCTCCACCTCACTGAAGAACATGCGGGAGGTCTTCATCTTCAAGCCATACTGCTTACTAGGATCCCTTTTATAAATGGTGGTCCTCTGACCTCCATCCCTGGCCTAGATAGAGATTACAGAGGATAAAGGTCTATTTTTGAAAGTTCAGTTGACGATCTACATCAGACGAACATGAAATTTGGACAGTTGCGGGTGAAGAGTAAACAAAGCAAAAGAGGCCGCTGACCTTCCCTTCTCCGGTGCTGATCAGCACATCCACAGCATAGACTTCATGTACCTCAAACTCTGCCTTCTCATGGTCCTTCCTGCCAATGAGTGTCAGCAGGAACCAGGCAAAATGAAGAGTGAAATCGTAGTGGTCAAATGTAAATCCTTAACCAAAGCAACTATGGAATTCTTGTCATCTAAATGATAAACTGTACCTTTGCTGGTCTGTGGGGTTTTGAATGATGGTCTTCTCTCCATCGATGACATGTTGCTTCAGCTGATGAGACAGCATACCTTTAAAACACAAAGTCAAAAATAAATCATCCTGTTTCAACATTTTTTCTGCATACATCCAATAGCATGTTATGAATCTGTTAATGTGGTAAACTTAATATTATATATTGGAACAGGACAAGTTGAAAGAGAACAGAGGAATTTTAGGAACAAAAGTTAACCAGTACTCATGGTGGTCTACGATGCATTTTCAATGACGCAGCATCTTGCGAGGCACGATCTGTTATTTAAACAAAAGCAAGGACATTTAATAAAAGCACTCACCCTCAATGGCTGAGCACTTGAACGACTGAGCGATCTTGTTCCAAGCCTCTGTCACCTGAGTGTTCTGCAAGAGAGAGGTACGTCTTTTACACGTGAAATGCGGTACAACATATGCATTAGTAAATAAATCAGTCTAATTTATGAAAACAGTCCAAAATCTGTAACACACCTTAGGCCCAGTTTTAAAGCAGCAACTGAATCAGACTATATTCAATAAATAATGTGGCCACTGATGCAGTAGTTTGGAACAGAGAATGAATCAAAAAGACTATTTTTACTATCTGCTATCCTCCCATAATGGCAGAATTCCCACTGCAACAGGACAAGAGATGACGACATGTTCTTGGGCTCTAAATTTTATTCAACCCACTAACAGCTAGTAGCTTTGTGAAACCCAGTCTTCTGACTAACTTGGGGACCCATTTTAATTTTTCCATGACCTACCTTTGGGTCTTGACCCAGTCCTTGTATAGAAACTGCTGTGGAGAATGTAACATGTCAGGTACTGTGAGTTGGTAAAGTGTGATATTACCTGGTTTCCAGGTTTAACAAGGCGAAGAGCTGCTTCTGCACACAGATGGGCTGCCTTGATTACGTCAGCTTTCCGGCCTGTGACAGGGTTTTCCTGCACCAACAAAATGCAGTGAAAACAGGGGGTCAAGATATGTTCTACCGAGAGGACATAATGCTGCTAATAAAACAAAGCTATTAAACAGAGCTATTAAAACAGAGGTCCATACCTTAGTGGCTCCAACAACAAAGCTGTGAGCAACATTGGCAATGAAGCCATCGACATGAACCCCAAGATCTCTGCAGAAAAAAAACAAGGAGAGAGGAGAGGACAGACTGAAATGTAATAAAACAAGGTGAAATCTGTGATGTATCAAATTTATGGCAAGTTTACTGCCAGCCAGCTGCTGAGATTAATGTCATTATGTGAAAGAACCAATCAAAAACAAGCCAGGGGGACAAAATGTCAACCATCCTGTACTTTAGAAAATCAGACTACGTGAGACTAGATAATAAGAGAGGGTCAGACAAAAATAGAACAACTTAATCTATTATGGTCATTACATTAAACATCTATTCCAAGGTTAAGTTGTGTAACCTCAGGCTGTCCATCAACTGGAATACTGTAAAGGACTTATTGTGAATTCAAATGAGCACCAGGAGATTGTATTACAGGGGAGAGACACACCTAGCCTTTTGGTGCAGCAGAAGAAAAGGTTAGGCTGCTCGTCTGTGCAAAGTGAGAAACATACAAACCCAGTGTGTACAATCATATATTGCCCTACTAGAGAAAACTAACTCTAAAAATACTTAATACAAATGACAGAAGAAATGGCAGAAGACAAATAACAAGATTAAACAGAGGCATGACAACAAGTGGCAATACAACAACTAAGATTAAGAAGTACAGCATTACACTGACAAATGTGATAAATGGGATTTATCAGCTGGATAAACCTACCAAAAAGCATGCTAATGCAAAATGACTAATTTTAAAAATTTCCAAACTTACTTGTCGTTTGCCACATGACACAGACAGAGACAAGAGCTCACTAATGAAACAGACAGTCAACAGCAAAGCGAAAACCCTCACATATGAGCGACAAGACATCAAACAAGGTGAAACAGAGAGAAGGGAAGACAGCACACTGGGACACTCAAGACACATATGAGGAGGAGGAGGAGGGGACATTATTGTAGAGTGCGGTGCCTACATTTTGACCAGATCCCCATCTTTAAGTGTGTAGTCAGGGTCACTCTTCAGGGGAGAGAAGTGGCAAACACAGTTATTGACTGAGACGCTGGTGGGAAAGGCAATGCCTAGAAGAGGGAAAAGAGAACCACCAAGTCTTCATTTGGAAATCATCCACAGCTTCATTACGAAAAACTAAGTAAGTATCTGTGATGGAGGAAGTGACACTTCATGTGTTTATTCCTAAGTCCATACACAGTCAAACTCTGCCAACCCTATTTGTAGTTTTAAATCCCCTCCGTGATTCAAACTAATCAAAAATGCACGACATGACACACAGCAGACTACCAACACTGTGCATCACTGCAGCTAGGGTCCTGGTGATAACACCTGGTCTACCCAAATATACAAGAGACATATCAGCGTTATCTTTCTCTCGTCACTACAACCCAACTCAGACCTCACCTTTCTTCATCTCCTTTTCCTTCTTGAAGACCTTTCCAGTCTCAGCCATGATGTAGGCGTCTCCCTTCTCACAGAGGCTAAGCACCGATACCCCGGCCTTGGCTGCTTCCACCACCAAACGAAGAGCCTCTGGGTGAAGTTAGAAAGGGAAAAATTAAGAGACTAAGTAGAGTAGGAAGGGAGAGAGGAACAGACTAGGTTATGAATGGTCAATAAAATGATTTCAGCTACTTTGACTGATGCTTAATTTGTGGCCATTGTTTACAGTATCAGATACTTTTCATACATGACCCTAATGTGTCACTGTACTATAAATGGACAGCCTGAGGAGGCAAAGTAATGTCACCTGAACAGGTGGCATAACGTTACAAGCTGAAGACCTCATGCTGTGCCTGTCTGTGTCCCAAAGCAGAACTATCAGTATGTCAGCCCAGCTAACGTTTAGACAGCAGCTTTCAATGGCAAGGTGAACTAGATTACACTCAAACTCGTGCACGATTTCAGCCTAATGACAAGCATGGGAAAGATGAAGATGTAGAGCGGCTTCATATCGGTGATTGATTTATCTTTCAGCAAGTTAACATTTCCTAACTTAGCTGAGATTGCTAGGCAACAAGCTGTGGAACGGGCTAGCTAGTTAGCTAGCAGCCCACGTTGGTTAAAAAGCTAGACAGCTTCCTCCAGCAAAGTCTAGCTCTAACGATGACAGTGTAGCTAGCTACAACTGCAGCACTTGCACTCGCTAGCTAGCTAGCTAGCCAGTTATAGTGGCACGTCCACCTCTGCTAAAGCTATGTGCCTCGCATGTAAAACCACATGGCTGCGGCTGTGTGCTGGAATTAACATTAGCTAGGGACGGCTGTACGACAGGCCGAAAAGAACAGGTCACCTCATCCACATTCACCCACGGTTACTTGTCTAAATGAACTTACGGTTGGCGATGTCCCCTCCCATCTTATACTTGGTGACGACCAGGTCCTCAGCAATGGTCTGTTCTTGCTCTTCGTCAGACATATTTACAGCGGGTTTTACACGCTATTCGGCCGTATAGAAGAAGCAAAACAGCCACACTTCCCCCAGCTCCTGCTCTCCGGCCTCCTGCCCTCTGATGCTCCTCCCACATCACGCTGATGTAATCTACGTCACATCACTCCAACCCGCCAAAATGCAGATGCTGCTGTTAAAGTAATAACTGCCTAGGCCAAAACGAACGAGAAACTAGTTCGTTAAGTTACCACAAAACATAAATTCATTTACCCCCAGCATTTTTTCTCAACTGAGCTAATATCTTTTTGTAACCATTCACTCCAATGGAAGTCAGTGAAGCATAGCCGAAGCACACGATCATAAATAAGGCTATCCAGTGAGCTGAGGTGCATGTTATAATTAGGGGTCCAAGCACGAAGTGCTGGATCCTTGTTATTGTAAGGGTTATCATTATTCTAGGAGTAATAAAAGAATCTGGATCTCAGAAACTACAAGAGCTAGAGATCCCAAACATCTAAGGTAGGTCCCGTTATCCACTACTCAGGCAAAAAAGACACCAAATCGTCCAGATGGTGGCGCTACAATCACATATTTATGTTTTGGCCCATAACTTCTGAACCATAAGTGCCATTAACAAAATTCTTCTTTTACTGTATTCCTAGGTGAATCATCTATTCACACATTCCTCTCCCATGTCTGTGTACGCGAGTTTACACTCTTTACAAAACCTATTTTTTGCTACTTCTACAAATGTTGCCCAACAAAATTTGCACACTACCTATGGAAACCTGCAGTATATTGGCTATTACTTTTCTTGTGGATATTCTATACCGTTCTCCCGCAAATGGCTTGCAAACTTCACATCAATTAAATGCTAACTTTCACAAAAACAGCTAAAACTCGTCAACTATTTGTCAAATCAACGTGAAACTCAAACCACACGTCCACGTAAACAGTATGAGCGTATATGCATTTCCAGTTCCAACAATAGGTGGCGCTGTAAGACAAAAAAAATAATCAGTTGCAAGGATTTGCATGAAACATTTTCAATGTGCTCTGGGGTCATGTCTTATTCATTGTATTAAATTTCATCATGATTCGTGAAAAGAGGTGTGGTTTATAAGCTTATAAACATTTTCATCAATATTGCTGTCAAAACTTCCAGAAATCATTAAAATTACACCATAAGTCCTGGAGGGCTTAGTTTTTTTCCCCCACATATCCACTGATGTGTGACAAAACTTTACCTCATTGCAACCTATGGTCAATTCAGAAGTCCATCAATCTGTATTTTTCAAAATATGCAAAATCAATTAACATGTATATCTCCAAAAATCTTCATTCAAATGCTACCAAAATTAACACAGAATACAGATGCTCAATATCACGTTTCAAATGGTGTTCAGATACGTTAAATGATGAGTGTACATTGACATTCATTATCTTACTGTAATTTGCACTGTATGCACAACATTTTTTATTTCACCAAACTTCACCAAAATCTGTGACAAAATCACCTAATATCATCAGAATGTTGTGTTTTTTCAGGATTTTCTCACCAAGATTTTGACTATTGTAAGTGTTTTAAGTTTAAACCGACAGAAATACCCCAGTCTGGCACATGTGATGTCATTGCCTCATGTTGTGAGAAAGTGTGTACCAAGTCATGTCTCCCCTGTGGTGCAGTCAATAAGTTGCCTCCTGTTGGGGATACATAGGTCCCTGTTTCAAATCCTATCATGATCAGTTCAAGCTTGCCAACCACGTGGCAATTCATCATCTTCTCAGTCAATACATGTAAAATATACAGAATTATGTTTTTTTTTTCAGGATTTTATCACCAACCCTGTAATTGTTGTGAAGGTTTTAAGCTTAAACTGACAAAAGTGGCACAGCTTTTCCATTGCCATTTGATTTGATTCCCAACATGACAACATTAGCTCTGTGGATTAGTCAGCTGCCTCTGAACCAAGAGGGTGGTGGTTCAAACTGCAGCTGAGCCATTTTCAATCTACTTTAGATATGACTTCCTCTCTTAATCAGTGGCCTCCTGTGACCTCTTTGTGAGCAACATAGGTTAGGGTTCTAACTATAAAGTTGTCTTTTCAACTGTTTTGTTTTACCTCTCTGTTTCTCTCTCTCCCTCCTGCTCTACCTGTCGCTTGTTTCTGCCTCTCTCTCTCTCTCTGTCTGTCTTTAATTGGTAGGCCAGGTCAGCCTGCATGTGAACACAGGTGTCAGTCATTGCCAATCAGCCCAGCTCCCCGCTAATTCTCTGCCACACTTAAGACCTTCCTCCATGCATCCAGCTATTAGTTCCTCATCTGTTGCCTTCTTCATTGTACTAAATTTAGTCATGATTGCTGAAAAGGGGCGTGCTTTATGAGTATATGAACACATTTTCATCAATATTACAGTCCAAACTTCCAAAAATCATTACACTTACACCGTAAGTCCTGGAGAGCTGATTTTTTTCCCCAAATATCCACTGATGTGTGACAAAAGTTTGCCTCACTGCAACCTGTGGTCAATTCAGAAGCCCATCACTTTATATTTTTCAAAATATGCAAAATCAATTAACATCTATCTCCACAGGCCTTCATTCAAATGCTTCCAAAACGGACACAGACATTCTTCAGATACCAGATATCATGTTTCAAATGGTGTTCAGATATGTCAAACGAGTCTGCAGTGCAGTACAGTAAGACATTCAATGTCTTACTGTAATTAGTACTGTATGCACAACATTTTCTATTTTGTCAAATGTTTGATCAAATGTCACCAAAATTTTTGACAATACACCTGAAATCACACTTACACTTTAGCCACACCCACTTTCATAACTCATTAACTGTTTCTCATAGACACTTTTGGGAGGCGCCATTATTCTCAGCACAGAGTTCCTTTTTCACTTGTGTGGCTTAGCACAGGCAAATGGCTATTTTGTCCGTAATTGGAGTTGTTTGGAGATGTTTAAGCAGATTTTACATGTTCAATCCTTGCTTGTTCATGTTGGCAAAGTTTGGGCAGTCTCTCATGATTTCAAACAGAAAATTTCCCTTTAGTGCATGTGTCCTTAGGAATTCAGCTTGCAACTGTCTGGTAATTAGCTGTGTTTTTGTTGTTGTTTGATGTCGTTTTGCAAACCTATGTATTAATATATTGATAAAGAGTTATGTTACATCATGTTGCTTAAATGCTTGTTTCTCAGTGGAGAAAAGTGAACTGACTAGCCTAATTGATACTCATTAAAATGGACAAATGCTCCCCTGGAGAGATGCAGTCCCGATAATGAATATCTCGCCATTTTACAGCTGGGCAAATTACTAATATTGTGACATGAACTAGATATTGTCTGGGACTTTCTTATGTGGTGGTATAACGTAAGTTTTGTCACTATGTACTGTTTTGTCAGATTTGTTTGACCAGTGCTCGACCAGTGATAGTCTGAATCATCTGCCAATATTGAAATGTACTCTTTTGATGTAGAATGTTTGGTCTGCCATGGCCTTTAGATCTGCAAATGTCACACCACGCTCCCCCTTTCATAACTCATGAACCGTTTGTCGTAGACTCTTGCAGGAGGCATCATTGAACTCAGCAGAGTTCTATTTGTCATTGGTGTTGGATCCTGCCAGCTACATTTAGCCACACCCTCTTTCATAACTCATTAATTGATTATTATGGACACTCACCAACATTCTGACTCTAAACAACATTGTGACTGTTGTCACAATGTTGTCAAAAATACCCCACCATTCTGGCACGTGATGTCATTGCCTCAAGTTGTAAGACTCAAGTGGAAAGCCATATCTACCCAGTTACGCAGTCAGTAATTGTCGCCCTCTCTGGGGATACAAAGATCCCCGCTTCCAGTCTCACTGTCCTATTGAAATTTGCCAACCATGCAGCAATTTATGCATGTGGCATGCTCTCAAATTCTTCTGAAGGTCCTATTAAGTCCATGACCGCTTGTTGTGCTTGGACCCCAAAATCGCTGCTTGCGGCTATATTTAACTTTGCTTCAATAATTAAATTAGACAATAAATTTAGACTATGAGGCTGCATAAGCTTCACTCAGTATTTAGCTTCAGTAGGCTTTAGGCCCCCAAATTCCATGAACACACACACATGCACAAAACCTAATCCCAACTCTGTGGAAAAGCCTATACATTTAACACACTGTATAAGCCATGCGGCTGGACAGTTAAAATAAAAAAGTGTCTGCTTCAAAATGTTCAAAACAAGTTTTATTTTGTAGAAAACATTGATAAGTTGTCGTGCTTCTGTTCTTTGGCCTCTTGTTTTCTTTGTGTTTGGGACTTTAGGTTATTGATGTCTTGTGTTTTGGGGGTTTACTTTCTGTCGATGGACTCTTGTGTTCTTTGTTTTGGTTTTCTGTCTTGCTCTGTTTGGCCCTCCTGTTTCCCTGTAGCTGTGTTCCCCTGCACACCTGCCTTGTAACAGTCTCGTCAGCCTGGCCCTTGTGTTCTTGCATCCACACCCCTCCTTGTCCCTTGTTAACCAATCCGAGTGTTTCCCTCCTTTTCCTTGTGCCTCCCCACTCCAGCCCTGTGTTCCAATAGTGGTTAAACATGCCCTCGTTCACTTCCCCTCAGCACTTCCCCCGAGGGCAAGTGCTGAGTGTCGTTCCACTTCTCTGGAAAACTGAAGTGGACTTGGTGAGATTGACCCTTGGAGGGCTGAGGGTCGATCTCAATATCACCCACAATGCATTGCAGTTTTGCATTCAGTGCAAGAAAAGACATCCACAGATAGGTGGCAGGAGAGCCCGTAGACCTCTTGATGCGTACATCCAAAGAAGGAGAACATTAACAAATTGAGCAAGGTGAGTTTTCAATAGGCTATATGCACAGCTCCAATACTTCCTGAAACTCAGATGCTCATTTATTTCTTGTGGAACATAACTGGACTGAACTAATTAAACCAGGTGTGCTTGCTCCTTGTCGTTGGCTGCGGCAGGAGCAAGCACACCTGGTTTAATTAGTTCAGTCCAATCCTGTTCCACGGGAAATAAACAAGAACAAATAAAACGGTAAGTATTGGAGCTGTGCATATAGCCTATTAATACTTATAGGACTGCCTGAATGTGTAAGTATACTACAGAATTATACATTCAAGTAGCCTATTGTAATTATTTGTCAGTGAAATGAGCTTGTGGATGTTTTGCAGCAAATGTAATAGGCAGAACAGCACTGCGCTCACAACCTGTGGCCGATTCATGATTGTTAATGCTCAGAGTGTGCAAGGGCAGCTGCGTTCCATTTATCACCTTTACTCCTGCCCCATCCACTTTCCTTCTGCTCTCCAAGTGGCCTCCATTGTGACGTATTACAAAGGGCTGAGGGAAAGTCAAAGAGGGGAAATGAAAAAAATATTGAAACGCAGGGCTGGTGTGTCTTGTTCTTGTGATTAGTTCCCTGTGTATTTATATCTGCCAGTTTGTTGTTGTCTAGCCTCCCAGTGTTGCATCAGTGTTTCTAGTGTTCCTTGTGCTCCTCGTGCCTTGTTCTTGTGTTTGCTTGTTACTTTATTTTTTGTATTAAATAGTTATTTTTCTTCAGTTCCCGTGTTGGCTGTCTCTTGCGTTTGGGTCCACCTTCCTTTCTTTGCATCATCAAGTTATCATCAAAAGAGGTCTCAAAACATGGAAGTCCAAACTTCAATACAATTATTGTTAAAAAATGTTTTGTTCATTTCAAAAGGTAAACATAAAAATACAGCTTGTAATCTGGCCATTTCTGTTAGTGTTTCCAACACTCAAGTGCCATTATTTCTGGAAATACCCCAAATCCTGTCTAAATACGCTGCACAATGTCAACCTGTAACAGACAATAAAATTGTGAAAAAGTCACATGACAGTTTTTTTCCATCTGTGTCATAGGCTACATTAGTGTTAGTATTATGGCTTTGAGTGAATTCTCCCTTCCAGTTCCTTCATTAATACATTTCAAAGAGAAGAAAATAGCTGCAGATGCGAATCCATTCTTCCACAGTATGTGTGGTTGTACATGTTCTTTATGTAAGCACAGCCTTGGGCTTCAGGAACATCCTGCTATGCCAGTAATCTGGATTGTCAAAAGATCTGTCTCCACCAGCAGGTTCCCCAACTCCAGCTCGCACTTTTACATGGGGGTCAAACCCCGATTGCTGTGTCTCTGAGCTCCCCACTGCGCCTTCCCCTTCCTCTTGTACATTCTGGTACATGACTGCGTCCCCAGCCCCCGGCACGGCAAGGGAGTCCATCTCCTCGTACTCATATGCCTCATCCTCATCCCTGTCATGCATCTTCAGCTCCTTCCTGTCTTGAAGAGCTTGCCGCAGCTTTGGCTGTTTGTTTGTGTACTGATAGTTACTGTCCATATATTCATCCCCGTTTTCCTCCTCCGCGTCTCCTCTGATGCATGCTGATGCTGGAGGAGGGAGTTCATGAGTTGGATGGCTTCCTTCTTGTTTTCCAGTGCCCCTGATGTCCATGTATTCATATTCAACTTCCTGAGATCCCTGCTGTTCTGAATCAGAGTTGTGGTTTATAGCGTTGTCCTCATTCCTGGCGTGACCTCCTCTACTCTCCACAGATGGTACGACGTCACCAGAGCATACTGTTACACACGGCAGAGAGGGGGTTTGTTTCTTGTTCCTCTTCAGGCAGTGGGTGTTGTCCCTGAGAGGGTGATTGCGTCTGGGTGAGAGCGATGTTACGGATATCTGTTTGTTCATATACTCGTATTCTTCATCGTCTGGGTCGTCCAAGGGTCCTCCTGATGAATGAGCCCTGCGCATCTTGTTATGAAACAAAACAGCTCGAGAGGGGGACAGTAGGTTTTCTGAAAAATAAAAAAGTTGGATAGAATGAGTAAGGATTGGATTGTGAACAGATTTCAGACTTATTATTTAAAGTTAGCCAAACCGGCAAGAAACCTTTTGCAAGTGATTGTTGGCTTAGTAAAGAAAAAAATGATATTTTCTTGCACCAATGGAACTCCACTCTATGTTCAACATGAGTTATTGGTTTATAAATAGTAAGTCAGCCTGAAACAGTGTAAAACAGTGGCTCTATGCACTCATCCCATTAAATGATGGTTGTGACACACACTTTCCATTTTCCAGGAAAGATTCTGGTTAGTGCCAGGTAAATTGTCAGTGTTTGAATTTAAAGGTCTGTTAGAAAAACATAATATATGTAAGTCATGGTATCACCTCTCTCTGGGCTGTCACCAGGGAGCACATATCCGTTCTGATCCTCTTCCTCCTCCATGTCTGGGGAGGGAGTCTCTGGAGGCCCGCCAGACATGCTGTCCCTCTGGGACACATAAGCACTGTCCTCACGATGACGTTTCCTCCTCAGGCTCCCTGCCAATGAGAAGTCCTCACTCATCTCCAGTTCCACGACAGTGCCGCACCCCTCTGAGCTCTCCGACACAGTCCGGTTCGAGTTCAGTCGAGAGCGTGACTGCCACATAGCCTATATGAAAGAAACACAAATACCACTGCATTCGTGAAATGACAAATGTAGGAATGTGTAGTAACAAATATGCACATGGATTTTGTGAAAATGCATTTTTGATGCCTGCTAGTATCTTTGCTGTCTGCTAATGAGAGCCAATTTCATTTGGGAAAAACTGAATTATGTAATAAGCAAGCTAAATACATATTTGGCTAAATCATCACATATGTTCCACATGGCTGACTAATTTGTGTATAAACCAATTACGGTTTTAATCCTTTTTGAGATTTACTGTGCCTCCTCATTCCACCCCCATGTAAAATCACATAAAAGCCTCTACATCTACCTGTCCTGGGTGGTCAACACCTGGGGTCATAGGCAGGTATCCAGCCAGGCTTGATGGTGTCAGAACCACCTTTACAAGAAAAGACAGAGATACAGACATATGAGGGGAAAACTAGGCCTTTCAAGCACCATTTAATCAACTATCCATAAAATCTGCAACATGTGGGACTCCCTACTCTGTGACTGTCCAGCCTGGAGCTACGAGAGAGGCTTCTAGATGGAGACAGGTAGAGCGGGGTTGTGTTCACGCCATCCCCCAGTCCATCTACCATCAGGTCCTCCAGCTCGACATTTAGGTCGTCCAGGTCTGTACTTCTTTGAGCAAGTTCATCTGGAGATGAGTCTTGTTGGCTGCAGTCCTCCTGGTGGATAAAAGCATGGAAGCCATAAATACTTTCTCTGGATGCTTTAACAGAAGCCCTGTAATAAGCAAAACTTATCACAACAACAAAACCGAAGTGGGCTACGGACAATATGTAGTCACTACCGAAGCTAACAGGGACTTTCTTACTTTGATCACAAGGTAGCGAGGTGGGTCTCTGGCCATTCTGGTAAATTCATTGGCCAGCTCTTTGAATGTTGGACGGACATTTTCATCAATCATCCAACCTGGAAATGAAAGAAATGAAGAATCATTGATTTCTACAAACTCTGTGCCATGGAGCTTTTGAGACCAACAAAAAAATAGTGTCATAAACTAACAATATGACTCAGTATTTATATGTACTGTGTATTCATGTAGCCCTGCTACTGCTGTTTTTCAGAACAGATGTACATTAGGGAGAATGAAGATGTACTCACACTTAACCATAACCATGTAAACATCAATAGTGCAAATCTGAGGCTGAGACAGACGCTCGCCCTTTTCCAGCAGATCAGGAACTTCCTGCGGTCGCATCATCGCGTATGGCTCTGCTCCATAAGACATCATCTCCCATACTGTCACACCTAAATACAGGTGATAGATATATTTGTGAGTCTGGGGTGAAACAACAGTAATGGCATCTCAAAGGTCTGCATGGCTACTGTGAACCCTCTTGAGTGGCGATATTTGGTTGTTTAAGGAGGATTAACACTTCAGACTGAACTCACCGTAGCTCCAGACGTCACTCTGATGTGTGTATCTGCGAAACAAGATGCTCTCCAAGGCCATCCATTTGATTGGTGTCTAAAACAAAGACATACAGTTAATTGTCTCTCTTGATTATATTTGTGGAGCAGGCATATTACATTGTCAGTGAATGCAAGAAATGGATAAAATGATGAGAGCAGTTCCATATATTGCACAAAACCGGAAGTACAGAATCGAGGAATCTTTTTAAGGTTAAAATGCATGGCACATGAACTTTAATCCATTGACTTAATGGCCGTTTGTCTGCCAGGAAAAAACAAATCTTTATTGGAGGACGACGGACCTTGACCTCATTGTAGAAGTACTTCTTTTCATCGGGGTAAAGCAGGTCTGCGATGCCGTAATCTGAGACCTGGGCAATGTAATTCGTGTTCAGAAGCACATTTCTGGCTGCTAGGTTCCTGTGGACCATCCTGTGCTCCTCCAGGTAATACATACCCTGACAGGAAAGTGGAGATGTGCATTTAGGAGCTCAAGCTGTTACCGTAAATAGTACAAGCAATGAGCATATAGGTAAGAAATGATGTAAAAAAAAATGCATATATCTTCGGGGTATTTTACCTTTGCAATCTGAACACACCAGTTGAGCAGCCTCTGAGGGCTGAGCTTGTTCTTGTTGTGCCTGATGTGCTCCAGCAGGGAGCCCTGGCTGCTGAGCTGGGTGACAAGTTGCAGGTTGGCACCCGGACAAATACCTAAGATCCTGACAACGTTAGCATGGTCCAGGCTTCCCATCGCCAACATGTGCTGCAGGAAGCATAAGCAAAATCATTAGGGTTAAAAGAAAGGAAAAAGAAAAATGACAAGTAAATACTCAATGAAACTACAGATTTTAAATTGTGTTGTCTCACATCTGTAATCTCATGGAAGCTCTGCCGCCCAGTGCGATCATGAATCGTCTTTATGGCCACAGGAAGCTTCACTGTGTCTCCTTCAGGAATCCAGAAACCCTGTGAGGCAGCGAAGCAGACACATTCATCATTTGTCAAGTTAATAACAATCATGCTACAGTATAGGCAACTATCGATGATGTCACTACCTTATGGACCGATCCAAACACGCCGTTACCCAGCAGCTTGATCTTACGCAGGTCTGTAGGCTTCAACACACGAGCATGAACTTTGACCCCTTTCACTCCTGAATCCAAAGGCTCAAGACTCTGTCGGCACACAGAGCGATGTTAACACCTGTCTTATTTAAGCATACCGGCATAATGAAACTCAGAAACTACAGAATCTCACTGACCGCTCCACTCTCCATGTATCTCCTCATAGCTCGTTTGCGGCGGATGGCGAGACCTCTTCGGTACAGGACACTCAGTATAAAAACAGAGAATCCCACAAAGAGGAGTGCAATGACTCCCAGTACGATGCCGGTGGTTTTTTGGCTGCATAGAGATGAAAATGAAGAAATGTCATACTATCACCGCTTTATACTCTATCTTTGTGTCAACATGAAATTCTCTCTTTACATCTTTTATTATTTTTACTGATTATATGTTAGTGTGAAGAGACACCCTTACCTGGACATGTACCGAGAAGACTCCAGACAGTCCCCACTACCTGGGCCTAAGCATCTAAACACAGGAAGGAGGAAAATTCAATAAGACATACACACACACACACACACACACACACACACACACCTTCTCATTCCTTACCCTTGGGTGCAGGTGCTGTGGCAGGGTTTGCAGCTCCGTTGTTTGTTGGGGTATTTAAAGATAATTCCCTCCCCTCCCATCACACCCTCAGGACACAAGGACACACAGTGCGGCCCATCCTTGAAACTGGCACACGCCACACACTCATCTGCACCCTGGAGACAAGGACAGGAAGTTTAACTCGCAGAATAAAGAGAGGCCGACAAATGTGGCAAGAGGAAGAGACGGATTTTCTCTTGATCAGTCTAACACAAGGCCGCTAGGTGGCAGCAATTCACCAAGTGTTAATAGAACATGATTCCTGAGGTTGAGGGACCTGATTTGTTTGCACATGCTAAATGGTAACGCTATTCAGCCTGATAATCTGATGTCAGTTAGCCACTATATGGAGAAGGACATACTGGACCAGTGCAGGTTGACTTTCCCTCTTGGACCTGACACTCCGAGTGGCAGAGCATACACTCGCCCTCTGGTGTGGCAAACTCACGGCTCTCACTGCATAGAGACAAAAAAAAAGAAAAAAAAGAAACTGTAACTCTAACACAGAAGCATTGGCAGCAGCAAACATAACCCACATGAGACAGTCGGGTTTATTATTTTGTGAAGACGTACCCAGTTAGGAACATGCACTGTGGGACACAAGTTCCTCCTCTGCTGAAGTTCTTACAGGACAGACACTGGTTTGGCCCAGGACCCCAACACCCATCAGACGAGCACAGGGGGTCGCACACATGGCCCTCTGGAACTGAAGACACAACAGCATAAAAACGACATGGTCATCGTCAACATTAACACTGTGCTGATCCAGAATGACGGATGCAGCGGCCCCATGCAGCCCTCGTCTCACCACATCGACCCTGCGGCCGGTTCTCCTTCACGTCGACGTGCTTCTGGCGCCGCTGTGGGCGGGAGCTGCTGCTAAAAATACGTGTCCAGTTAATGGTGTCGTGGTAGCAGAGCATCTTGTTTCCTGTGATGTACACACCACCACCGTTGACTGTTCGGAGGGAGCGCAAGCCCAGGGAGGTCAAAGACGGGATCTTCATCACCAACAGAGAGTAGCCCCTGAAAACAGACACTCAGTGACTTTAGTTAAATCAGAAATTGTCATTGTTGTGTAGCAAAGAGTGGCAATTATGATGATTGTGTTCAAAATACAACCAGGCATCCCTGTTAACTCACATCCCAATTATTCAAACCAATTATTACAAGCCAAATTATTATAAAGAACGTGCAATGAAACCATGTGAAATATGTGGTTGCAATGTATGCCACCCTCCACCAACGCAATCACTACATCACAATACTGAACAAGCTCTGTTAGAATATTACAAAAGACAAGGAAATGTATCAGTTCCTGTCTGTCTATTCACCAAATTGTGTGTGTGAAACATTCAGCAAAAATCATCAGACACCAACAAGCGGAGAGAGGCAGGCATGTGAAAAATTGTACTGTACCTTTTAGAGCTCACTCCTCTAAATGGGGTAAAAACGACGAAGAAGGAAAGCGGCCATGTGACAGGGGGGAAGGGTATGAGATGGAAATAAAAGACACAACAAGACAATGAGAGTCATGCGGGTGGTGGTCTAGCCTACAATGCAGTTAAACAGAAATGGCAATGAGTTTAGTGGACACATATAAGAGAAAGGAAAAAAATATGCTAGAAACACAGAAAACACCAAAACCTGCTCACCTGTACAGTTTTCTGCCTTGAATTGTTTGGAGGTTGGAGAAGACTGACAGGTCAGACATGCTTTCAGGCCACGACTGGATACTGAGAAAATCTGCAACCACAGGCATCATTTCAAAACAGGTCACCAGACTGCAGGCCAAAACAACACACACACACACACACATACACACATACACACACACATACACTCATACCTGTAATCTCTCGCACAGTACTGAAGATTTTCAGTTTCTCTGGGTCGAGGGCAGGGACATGATTGTAAGCATCACTTTGCAAAGAAAAACATGAGAAAAACGTTAAGGATCACTCGCAAAAACATTCGTAAGGTTCAGAAAAGTAATGAAAACACCTATAAACTTTACCTATGAACCCATAAAACAAAACCTCTGTTGTATTTTACAAAGACAAAGGCATTTGTGATAAGACAGAATGCTCTTCACCCTTTGATCCCGGTCACCAGAAACTGAAGACTGCCCTGGATCGTCGTGCAGTTTATGAAGCTGTCGATGTTGCGGGCATCGACAGTCTCTCCTTTGGAACCTCCTGTGCCACGGCAATCTGGGAAGATGAGAGAAACATAAAAGTTAGCTTATGTC
This sequence comes from Neoniphon sammara, assembly GCA_900302535.1. Lineage (NCBI taxonomy): Eukaryota > Metazoa > Chordata > Actinopteri > Holocentriformes > Holocentridae > Neoniphon > Neoniphon sammara. The sequence continues at coordinate 36,482 of OMKZ01004611.1, forward strand.
TAAGTTGCAGGGAAAATGTATAGCGAACCAATTTTTTAATTCTTCTGAGTACCTTTTGGGCAGAGGCCTCCACAGGGCTCGCATCTCTTCACTCCTTTTTTCTCCACCTCCATCTTATCAGAGGGGCAGCTGCTCACACATGAGCTGCCATCAACTACAAAGTTTGCTGCAAAAGAAGCGAAAAATAGGGTAATTAGTTGGCTCTAACTGCATTAAATCATGAAATAAACATGAGCAGGTTAGAATACAGATCGTATTTTTAGAGATATAATTTTATAATAACAAAATGCTAATGAACTGGAGCTAAATGCATTAAACTCAGTACTGTACAGCCATAATTAACACACTGACATTAGGATTGCAAAAATACCACATTGTCAAAGTTGAATAAAACATTTTAAGTATTATGGACCACTATGGAGCACCAATCCGATCCATTACTTTCACTAAACAATTTAGGCTTTAGTTTGAGATCATTGGATCATTTATTCCCTCCATTTGGAAAATACAGGCTTCTGTGGGTCAAAAATGGATGAAATAAATAGAATTTTGCTTTTATATCTGTTGTGTTATTCAGGACTTTTGGCGCTGGGTATTAGTCTTAGGTAAAATGTCTGATACCAGTTCTCAATTTTACTACTGGTGCAGGTGCATCCATAATTGATATATAGGTGAAACAGCAAATTTATGTGAAGTGTGACATGGTGTGAATTTGTAGTTCAGGGTGCCTGTGTGTGGACTCACTGGGGCACTGGGCCACGCAGATCGAGCCGTACTGGTACTTGGCATTGGGGTTGGGTTCCAATTTGAATGTGTGTTTGTTGTAGATCAGAGTCCTGGGACACTGAGGGACACAAGAACCTGAGTTGTTGAAGTTCCTGCAAGCCTGCAAAAAAAAAAAAAAGTCAAATCATAGCACGGTTAACAAGACAGCATATTCCCATAGATTTGTTCTGCCTGTGTGTTTATGATTAAAATTGCAATCTCACAAAGCAGTCTGTATCCAAGGGTCCACTGCAGCCACCCGCACACTCAATGTGACAACACTCACTGGGGCTTCTACCGAAACAACGACCATTACACTGAGGGGCGCACACCGTCTTTGTCACTGAAAAGGGAGAGAGGGAGAGTCAAGACTGTGTTTACTGACTGATCTGTTAGGGAGTGGAGGTGTTGAGTTTGGAGTTGAGTTTAATTTTTATAGCACTTTTAGCACAAAAAACATTTGCAAAGCGCTTCACATGCAAGAGCAATAAAAAGACCATTCAATAAAACCCAAAGGCAAATCGTTAAATCAATAAATCAAAAAACCCGCAAAGATACACAAAGTCAAACAGCAATAAAAATAAGGCGATAGTGATAAAAAAAATAAACAAAAGGGATGAAATATAACTCACAGATCTGGCACGTGTCGTTCCCTGGCCCCCAACATGGAACATCCCCGCACGCCTCATGACACGGCTCTGTGATGTAATATTTCAAAAAGTCTGCTATAATCAGTCTATTCATAAAACACAAAAGTAGACCACAGCGAAACAGACATAACCACAGCGAGTGATTGACGCTGCTATTAAACGTCTCATTACTGTGAGGCGTCTTGGCATCGTTCCCACTCACTTTCAGGCCCGTTCTCGTTGATGATCACCTCGGCTGATGCATCCTTCACGATGTCCAGCCAGTTCACCTGAGGAGCGTAACTCAGAAACTTATTCTGGAAGATGTGGACTCCTCCCTCCAGGATCTCTGTAGTTGACACACATACATGTTAACGGTGAGGACAATTAACAAAACAAGCCAGGACAGGCCGATGACTCACCACGTCAAAACTCTGGCACATTTGGTGTTTACCACAGTGCACACAAACACAGCGTAATGTGCTGCAGCTCATGTCACACTGACAGTTAAGAGCAGACTGAGCACATAAGACATTCCAGGGGCTTCCCATGATTAAAGTCTACACACACACACACACACAGAACACACATACACATGGCACACATAGCGCTGCCCTCTGACGACCAGTACTGAGGGTGTGTCTGCATTATGTGGGCGTGGGCGCTCCAGCAATAACAGTTAAGTTACTCAAAGTGTGACATACAACCTGGCCCAGCCTCTCACACACATACACACACAATACACACACACACATAGACATGTCTGTTAACATTCATGTTTCAACATGTAGATGCTATAAAATGGATTTTTGCTGCTTAAAGGACAGTTCACATTTGACATATGGCAACACTAAAAACTACAGTGCTGTATGCCAAAATTAGAATCACAATTTTCTAATCACATAATTTTACAGTGTGAGTGTGTGTGTATATGCATGTACCAGTCAGGTGTGTGAGGCCCAGTTCCTGCAGTCCATATTTCCCATCTTTCTGGTAGTTGATGGCTACAGACAAGGCATAGCGGCCCTTATACAACGTGTTGCCTCTGATGACGCGCAGGTTTTCAAGCGGGATACGGCTAAATTCGTTGACGGCGATCAGGATGTAGCCGGTCACCTCCCTGATAGACTGGAGGGGTTAAAAGAGACAAATCATGAGCGGTAAATGAGCAAATGTAGAATGCAGGCAATTAATTTTTTTTGTAGTTTTCTTTATAAGAAGAGATTATTTGCAAAAACAGATAAAGGCCATTCTTGAAAAAAATGAACTGACCGTTGGATGTTATCCTTTACCAAACACACTTAGAATCAAAAATTCTATTGCAAAAGCCAATATCGCCTATCTATCAGCCTACTTGTATGCTTTGATTGACATTATCTGGGGGAAAAAAAAAACAAACAAAAACATGGTTTATAGAAATGAATACACCTGACTCTTTGCTTTTGTTATTCACACTACTTGTCACCACTTGTCATCACCAACCTGAAAAAAGAAATGTGTTGCGGTTATGCTGTTAGTCACTGTGACTGCACTGCAGTGTGTAATGGAGGGACGTGTCTTGGAGGGAAATGTAAGAGATGCCATTGTGTATGTGAGACAGTGACATCATCTGCTGTAGACGGTTTTGAAAGTCTGCGGCCTCAGATGCGGGTTTGTCTGTAGAAACCGGGGCTCTGAGACAGGTTGATACTGTATCTGCAAACCCCTGTCCTTGTCCTGACAGGTTACCAGCTCAGTGACACATATAGCACCGTGGGAGCAAAAACTACCTCTGCACAATCCTCTCTGAACATCTGTTGCCATGACGCCAACATGTGCTCAACCCCTCACCTGCAGGAATGAGAAGTTCCTGGAGACCTCCATCATGGTGATCTCAAGGTTGCCCATGACAATCTCACAGCCGGTGTAAAGCTCCTGCATCAGCTTGTACCGCACCTCTGAATTTCCCGTCACGCTCAGGATATTCTGGGTGCCCGAACATACCACCACTGAGAGAGAGGAAAAGGAAAAAGGTCTCATTAATGAGTGGTCAGCGTCAGAATATTACATTATATGGATACATGGATTTAACACGCATTCTCTCGCTCTCCATTTGTTTTGCTGCATTTAACAGATAATTTTATATAGCAGTTTTTCAGTCTATTAGTATTAATTGCGTGATATTTCTAGTATTGATATGTGTGTACAGTGGGAAGTAGGGGTTGCAAGGTAAGTCAGCAAAACATTCAGTGATGTGCACGTCATAATGCAAACACAGTTCTATTAAATTATTCATGGGGGATCAGCATCAGCCTTTCTAAAAAAAAACATTTTATGCAAGGTACTATGAGCCACATTATTCAGTTCAATCAGTATCAATTAAAGTACTGTCACAGTGTGAGACAAGCTGAGGATTGTACACAGGGCAAACATACAAGGCCTTGTTTGCAGACTCTGGGATTTCAGTTGCTCAGTGTCACTGGAAGCAAGTGGCTGCTTTGCTATTCAAATCTCTGACAGAACGAGAGAGCAAACGAGAACATGGGAGGAAAAGAGCAACTGAGGAAGAGATGATTCAACATGCCTGTTCCACTGAATGTTGTAGTACTTTGCATGAACGCACACATGCATAGATTCTCTGATTTCCCCAAAATTTCCCCTTTAGTAGCTTCAAAGTTTAAAAAAAAAAAAAAAAAAAAACGTATGACAATGTCACATTCATATAGAATCAGAATCAGAATGGATTTATTAGCATGACAAGATTACTTCACAACTACATATACTGTGTGGAATGTATCTGTATATATATATATATATATATACAGAGCGAGGGAGTCATTGGTCAATAATGAGTTCATTTGTAGGGCCTAACGATGATAACAGTGTTGGTCAGAATGCTTTTCTCTGTTTAAGAGCCAGTGGATAACGCCCTAGTTCAGCTCTGCACGCATTGTTTGCGGAGCTTTTTTGCACATGCAGTTTATTTTTACAGATTTCATTGTGTAAATGTTCTGTGAATGTTTTATCCCTGGGTGTTTTCGAGGTCAGTAGTTCTGGATCCCAGATTTCATTGCCATAGAGTAGCACAATAACACTATTAAATTTTATTTTATTT
>OMKZ01004611.1:49467-59539 GCA_900302535.1 Neoniphon sammara
TGTGTTTGTGTTGTACCAATTAGGATGCTCATGTGCGCACATACACACACATACACACATACACACATACACACACACACACACACACACACACACACCATCATCATCATCATCTGAGTATCAAAGTGCCTCACCATTGCTGGCAAAATAAAGACGAGAGCAAAGACTCAACTGAATTTTAAGGTGAGATGAATCTGCCAACTGTGATTGTTCTCGACCATGTTTCTGTTACCCCACGGGGAAGGAGAAAAACAGGAAGTGCAACTGACACAGAACAATTTTAAGTATGGACAAGTACTTACTGACAGTTGAAAAACACGTCGTCAACAAAAAGTCATATTCGACTCAACGCTGACTAAGTGGAGTCACAACGTGACTCATTACAGCACCTAGAGACTAACATACATTTCACCTACGGACAAGAGATGGACACAGGAAAAGCGAGTGTCTGCTGTGATTGCTTGTGGTTGGTGTGCATTGGTGTAAGTGGATAAACATGAAATACATGAGAATCTGTTTTCAATAAGCACTGAAAACTGTTAAGAACTTCAACAGACTAAAAACAAAAACAAGTAAAATCTCCCCCAAACCCCGATGACCTTGCCTTGCACCAATCAACGAAAACCCCTTTCATGTTAACCCTTTCACCACTCCGCCCACCTGCAAAAAAAGAAGAAAAAAAAAGAAAAAAAAGAAAGAAAGTAAAATGCCGGTGGGGAGTCCTGCTGCTTCTCCCTATTCTCTTCTTACTTCTTGTTCTTGAGTTGATTGGCCAGCCAATCAAGACCCTCATAGAGGCCGTCGCCACTGGTGGCGCAGGTGGCCTGGATGTACCAGTTGCGGTGGCGCAGGGAGTGTAACCCCAACTTGTCTGTGATCTCAGCAGCATTCATGGCGTTTGGCAAGTCCTGTTACAGAGACAAGAGTTTAGTGAGGTGAGATTATCACCCTGCAGTCATATCATCTATGAAGTCAGGGCAGATTAATAATAAGCCTCGTGGTTACAGTTACCATCGAGAAAAAATAGCTCAAGGCTTATTTTGAGGTTTGGTTAGATGGTTATGAATGGTTGGCATCGTCATGTGGTTTGCTGATGTATGTAATGTATGAATGTAAGCATTTATATTCATGCAGTGATGTAGTGCAAAATAAAAAAGGGGGTAAATTCTGAACTCAAGTCAGTGATCACGACCGATCAAACACACATCATTAAAAACATAAAAAGTATTTATGATTTTTTTAAAGACCCAATTTTATAGATCATTTTCACACATTTTGCAATCAATGCAACTCCTGAATTTAGATCGTAAGCGGCTACATTAGCTTGAAAGAGAGGGTGAATAATTTTACATAAACAAAATGGTAAGTGAAGTGGGTGAGTTTAGGTGTGTTCACCCTCCACTACAACCTCACATGTATGTTTGCCTGCCTGTGTGTATGTGTTTATCTATGTGTGTCGATGTGTATCTATGCATGCAACACAATATGAATTTCTTGCCTGCTTATTAGCAAACACAAGGAGCACTGCATCTCTCAGCTCATCCTCGGCCAGCATCCTCATCAGCTCCTCCCTTGCTTCGTTCACACGCTCCCTATCATTACTGTCCACCACAAAAATAAGACCTGAGAGAGAGAGAGAGAGAAAGAGAAAGAGGGAGAGGGAGAGAGAGTCAGAGAGAGACTAGGAATATGGAGCAGAGAAAGAGATTTGAGGAAATGACTTGCATTTTCTGTTATAAAGGTGGGACGGTTCGTCACCACTAAAGGCATTTAGCCCTCTGATTTACTCCGCTCACCCTGTGTGTTCTGGAAGTAGTGTCTCCACAGGGGGCGGATCTTGTCTTGCCCACCCACGTCCCACACAGTGAAGCTGATGTTCTTGTACTCCACTGTCTCCACATTGAACCCTAAAAAGAAGGGCAAGACCATAGCTCACGACATGTAAAGCAAACACGCCGGTTACCATAGTGATCAATCATTAGTGGATCTTTGTTTTATGTTACAAGTGCCTGAGGTTACCATGATGCAATTTAAAAATAATGGTGACTGCAATGTTACTGTGTCTGTTCACATACCGATGGTTGGGATTGTGGTGACTATTTCTCCCAGTTTGAGTTTGTAAAGGATTGTAGTTTTTCCCGCAGCATCGAGCCCCACCATTAAAATCCTCATCTCCTTCTTCCCTATAAGGCTCTTCAGCAAATTCCCGAAAATGTTCCCCATGATTCAGATGAGGTTCTTCAGCTTCAGAGTGCAGCTACAATCGGGATGCTAGATGCCTTTTAGCAAAGTCTTGGTTGTCCAGTTAAATAGCGATAGTGAATGAGGAAGGAAGGCTGACAGGAAACAGAACAAATTACCATTTATTAATGCTTAGGTAAGAAGTATGGTTTACAACAAATGACGGACAGTGGTCTACATTTTTGCCATGTTGGAATATAGAGAGAATCATTAATAGGTCAGCAGTGTACTAATGTTATATGTATCTGTCATACCTACATGGTAAAATTGTGAGAATCCTGCACCTCACCCTAAAATGACCACCCAATCTTGAAAAAGCTATACCATATACCAAATGCCAGTATGCAATGCACCATAATACAGGTGCAAGCAATGCTATTTACCCACACTATCAGAATCATGGAGAGGGTGGAGGATATTCATTCTAGTGCCATGACTCCAGGCAGTATTGCAATCTGTTCAGACCCTTCTCTCTTTTTTTCTCCTTCAAATGTTAGCCCGCCAGAGCAACCAACCCTCAGAGCACATGCAGAATGCCCTAGATTAGCAGGCTTGGCTTGATCAAATCCAACAAAACCCCATCACACAGCCGCCTGGTCTGAAACATGTGAAGACCTAATACATTTCACATACCCTCCACAACCTGCTGAGTTACATTTCAAAGTATACACAAATTGCCCAAACATGTAGCATATTTGCGCATGTATTTGACTTTCACTTGGAATATTGTGAGTGGCCAAACATATATTTTCGATACACTTACATATGGAGAAAATCCAAGATAAATAACTGTACATTTGTTTTACTATTCAACAGGACACATACAGTAGCTACTGCTGAAAAGTAAAAGAAATGATAGAAATGGTGCATCCATTTTTTTCTTAAATCTATGTTTCAAAATAATGTAATCTAAATAAAATGTACCCATACATTTCTGGACCTTTTTGTTTATTGTTAAACGCATGCGTATAAAATATATGCGAAATATATGTGAAGTGTAGTTTTTTTGCAGTATGGGGAAGTCTCCATGGTCATGTGTTTAATATAGCTGGCCTTCGCGTTATGTCATCAACCCACTGAACAAAAATAAGAAATGAAAAAAGTGAGAAATTTGTAAAAAAAAATAAATAAATAAAGAAGACAGGGATCCCTCAGTAGTAGCGGCAGATAACAGCTGCCTGCCCATCTGAAACTGTCCATGGTCCTGAAGGTGGTCGACACACTGCCCCTGTCCCTCACACACTCCCCTTACTCAGCTGGATTTAAATAGTTGCTCGTTAAAATGATGATTTTAGAGAAGGCCTTCAGTACGGCAATCCAACGTGTTAACGTAGCCTTAGCCAAGTCAGGTAACGTTAGCTAGGAATGCTAGGAATATCCTTCCGCTATCAGTCGCTACATCGGCCCGCTAGTCTCTCCTCTTCGTGGTTTACAGTTTATTCTATCTACCATGCGTGTTCACTTCCTTATTATCAGATGTGGCAGTAATAACACGTTTTACAACCCAGCTTTGCTTTCATCTCTGAATTGATGAGACATAACGAGCATCTGCTGTCATGATCCACCCCATTCATCCGCTCATCACTTCAGCTGGTATCCTGCTCCCAACATCCCGCCTGCCGCTGCCGCAGCGACACAACCACGCAAACACACACAGACCACGACGAGGAAATAATCATCAAATCAGGGCGTTTTCTCAAGCTCTAAAACCTACATATTTTCGGGTTGATGGTGCCATCACCCTCACTTACCTTAGCTGAGGAGTCCCATACAAATGTCTCACGATATTTTCCGGAGGACAACTCAGCAGTAAATAAGATCTCGCGAGACTACATACATTAAAAAAATGTTGAGACAATCCTATTGAAAGAACCAGAACAGCCAGAGCTGTGCTTGCCGGGCGCCATCCCCGGCAGTGTTTAGTTGTAACCCCTAGGAGTCTCCAATAACTTCTGAAAAAAAGAACCCCCAGCCTCACTGAACACTTGTACACCTCAAATCAACTTTAACCTATTTGAGTGGGACCCTGCTCCCACTCAAAAAAAAAAAAAGAAAAAAGAAAAAAAAGGCCAATACCTAACACTACTGGAAATAGGCCTAATTTTCATGCTTTTGAAATTTTGTCCCCTGCCTTTCTGAACACGTCAAGGATTCACACACCTTAAATCAATTTTATTTGACTGATGTGGGCCCCTAAGTACGCAGTAGCCTAAAGAATTTGATCCCTTGTACTAGTGAATACACGTTTATGGGGAAGGAAACAGTAATGGTTTTTCATTCTCGCTGATAACTGATTCCACCTGCTATAATCTGATTTACCTCAGTTCTCAGTTCAAGGTGAAAATAATGGATAATCACAATGAAATAAAGAACAAAGAGGCCAGACTACATCAGTATTTATTGTGGCTTTGTGAGCAGAAAAAGAGCAATAAAGCCTATTTATCATTTAACCTTTTTAGAAATCTGTGGTACAAAATTCCTGGCCAGTAAACCTGTTGTGAAAAGGAAATTGGACATGTTTGTGGCCTTGCAGCTGCCCGACTACACAATATATGCCACCACTGACACTCAAAATAAGTAATGACAGATTGACTGAGATTGAGTTTCTCGCACCCTCACAGCTAAGACAGTACACTTAGATCAGCATGGTATACAGTAAAGTAGGCTATATACATGGTATATACTTTGTAGTATGTAGTAGGCTATACATTTTTCCGATTTTAATGCAAGCAAGAATCAACATATAACAATAGTGTTGAAATACATGTACAAGTCTAGATAACAGGGTAATAACAAAGTGAGAGAACACTGCAGCAGCTGTGAAATCAATCAATCAATCAATCAATCAATCAATCAATCAATCAAGTATGAGTAGAAAATACGTCAATGATATAATAATAAATCTAAAAAAGAAATGGAGAGATTTAAATAAAAAACAACAAAGACTGTGCATATAAACGGCAACGTATTGCTGCCACACCAAAAAATAAACAGATCATATATCACGTTATAACTATAACTAACTAACTATAACTATAAGATTATTATAAGATATTTTTCACGTTAATAAGATACTTTCATGCAATAAGATATATTTTAACGTTATTACGACATACAAACTCATCAAACAATATACTATTTATCTTATTATAATGTGAAAATGTTGATGTTGTAACGTGATAACTTATTGTTATAACATAAAACGTGATAATTCATATTGTTATATTGTAGATAAATACTGAGTTTACCAACTGTCCCATTGTTAACTGGGCCAGGGGGTGACACACACAGGGGTGAAGGCTCCTTAAAGAGCATGTGAACTCCAAAGGGTCAAAACTTGAGCTTCCCGCATCACTGCAATGACGAGACCCTCTTCTCTTCCTCTCACTTCCGGGTTGAAGCTGTACATTTGGATCGCATCTTTACATCTTCAGCCAACACTTCTGGGCAAATGGGAGCAGCGACGTGGCGCCATTACAGTACTGCCCCCTCTTAAATGTTTGTGGGATGTGTAGAAAATCATGGGTGTCCCAGTGTGCACCGCCGAGCCGAGTCGGGGCTTTGCAGAGAGCTGCACTGCCCTCCAGCGCCGAGAAGGAGCGACGTACGTTTCCGTTTCCCACCCACGACTTATGGGATGCCGGCGGAATGTTTGAGGCGGGCACTTCGGGGTGATCCAGGTGTTGGGACAACGTCCATGGTCGGCTAGCCCTTATCACTACGCCATAATAACACATCAGCATTACCAGGCCCTCAGCCACTTTTGCCCCACAGTCAACAGACTGACTGTTTACTCGGTACGTTTTTTCCTTTCGGCTCACAGCTGTGGCGTTAAGAGTGGACGGAAGTTGAGTGGTGCTCTTCCAGAAGTTCGCCTTGACAATGAAGACTGGGGGTATCCTGCTGGTGCTTGCAGCTTTGATCTGTGTTTTCGCACAAGAGGAAAATGCATTCGAGGAATTGGTGGTGGAGACCTTGGTAAGTGGGAGAAATTTATAAGCATGTAATGCAGCCCTATTGCAGTTACAGCTGTGACACAGTGTAACACCACATATCAAAACTGTCAGCGTATCAATGAGTTAGAATGCAACAATGTGCCACTGATTTAACTTTTCTGTCCCAAGGTGAAACCCGAAACTTGCTCTGTACTTTCTGAAATGGGAGACACGCTGCAAATCCACTACACGGTAAGGGAAAGAAAATGCATGTTAACAGTTTCCTCATTTTACCAACCATGACTACATTTAACGTCCTGTTGAACGTGTGCCAAGCATGAAACACATCTAGCTGACAAACATGTTGCAAGAAATTTGCAGCAAAACCTGCTCTGCTGATGACGAATGCAGTCGTTGTCTATGTGGCACCGTCTGCATGCACCATGTGGACATTTGTATTATGTGCATTTACACTGACAGTGAAACCACATGAAATAACAATAGGCTTCAACGTCAGCAGCTGTTGGCTAATGGCTGGGAGTCCGTTATTTAAAATCAAATCGCGGTACTGGTTGATCGCGATGAATCTGGTTTATTTTGCATTATCTGGTGTCAAAAACCGCCTCTCCTCGGCGTGCCATACATCCTACTATGTGCTGTGTGTGGTGGGGAGGTGCAACACGTCAGCAATCCAGCTCTGTCAGCAGGGCGGTAGTCCAAGCAGGTCAGCCGTGGATAGGCTGCTGGATGTTTTTGTCACTGTGGTAAAAGTATGCAATGCAGTCAGTGTTGACAAAAGTTGAATTTAAAAGAATACACGATTTTATAACGTGTGTGTTTAATCCTTAACAGGCAGACTTGTAAAAAAGTATCTAATGAATATCAGATGTTTTTTGCCCATAATTTGGCCTTAAGTAACAAACATGCCAATAAGGAAATATTTACAGAGTTTACAGATAGTTCTCAGGGTGCTTTGTCCTATTCAGACACAGAATAAAGCAAAATCACACTAAATAAATAAATAAATAAATAAATAATGCTTTCTTGATGAATAAAGTAAGCAAATTTGTGATTCTTAATTTTCTCATCTGAATTAAAAAACTGCCAGGTCTATTTTTTCCATGCATTTTTATATTAACATATAATAAATCATAAAATAAAAACCCTATCCCCATCAAGTATGCACCACTTAACCACAAATGACCCTCCCCAGTAAAGCGTAAGCAAAATACATTCAGCATGTCAAGCGGTGAACTGTCACAGAATGTTTTTCTGTGATAGCATTCATTTAATCATTTTGTGCCTCTTATCTATTGTACCGACCAGGGTAAACTGATGGATGGAAAAGTGATAGACTCATCACTCTCCCGGGACCCTCTTGTTGTTGAGCTGGGGAAGAGGACGGTTATTTCCGGTAAATTTACTGTAAAACATTTTGTGCAAACTTTCTTGCTCATTCTGTGACACTTGGATCAAGTTACATTTGGGAGATAACTCCAAGACTGTTGTTTGCAAGGGTACATGTGCTCACTTTGCTGATTGACTTTCTACATGTGATATTCTTATCAGGTCTGGAGCAAAGCTTGGTTGGTGTATGTGAAGGGTAAGTTACAAGTAAAGGTCCAATGTAAGGAAAAGACTGAGAAATAGAATCACTTTGACTAGTTTCATGTAGACATAAATCACTTAAAAAATAGCGATAAGTATTTTAATTATGGAATCTGAAGAGTGCTTTTTCCAAAGTGACTAAATGTGTGTGATATTTTTAATTCAGGCAAAAAATCAAGGCCACTATTCCATCACACCTTGCATATGGAAAAAAAGGATACCCTCCTACGATTCCAGGTAGTAAACATGCACACACACACACACAAACACACACACACACACACTCATCCCATATATGCACACCCACACAGACAAAACACAGAGCTTGATAAAGGATTTGTTCTGTCCTAGGTGATGCTGTTCTTGAGTTTGAGGTAGAGGTAATTTCCCTGACAAAGCAAACCCCCTGGCAGAAAATGGTCAACGATGTGTTCCCCCTGGTGTGTCTGGGCCTGGTGCCCACTCTGCTGGGCTTAGTGGGACTCTACCTCTACCAAAAAGCCACTGCCCAGAAGCCTGGCAAGAAGAAGGCAAAGGATAAGAAGAGCAAGAAGAAATAATCACAAGGCGCACAATTATTTAAATAAAATGAAAAAACTTTTTTTTGTTTTGTTATGTCATTTTTTTAGAATATTCATAATACATAAAATTTTGTCAGACCAAATATAAACAGTATTGTTGCCAAGTAACTGATGGTGATTATATTTTTGTTGTCTCTGGTGGGCTGCATTACAGTGTATTTTGTACAGTATATGCAGCTTCAATGACAACTTGACATCTGCGTGTCCATAGTCATGGGCTGAGACACCATGATCAGTGAATCGTTTTGGTCAAGGGTTTTATCACTAACAGAGATGCCATGCCAAAAGTTGTGACGCAGCTGAAGTTGCGGCTGCTGGTTTTCCCATGTCAGAACCTCCTTTTTTTCTCTCTGCAGACAGAGCCGCTCAAGCAGAACCTATTGTAACACAGCGAGAGCTGCTCTGAATCTGCATAGTGTAGCACTGTCTAAATACAGAGCCACAGAGATCAATCAAACAGGTGAAAATCCACTTTTAAACAACAGCTACATTTGCAGTAGCAGAATCACTCAGTACCTTGCTCAGATACCTGGTTTTGTTCCTCAGATAAGAAGTGGCAAAGTGGATCACATCACACACAGCCAAGCGAGCACAGCGTAAAGAGATAAATGGCCATAAACAGGAATGAATGGAAAGTGAAAATTGGATGGCAATGTTGGTGGCACCACAGCGACAAGTGATTTCTAACGGATAAACATCTGAGCAATTAATAATTTCCTGCAGTTTCATGGCAGAAGTCTTGCTGTGAAGAGTGGTGCACAAGTCTGACTGGACCGGGCTTCTTTGGCCTTGGTGGCCCTCAGCTGTTGTGCTGCCACCTCACTTTCCCTCTGCTTAGAGCTTAGCTTTCCCACAGCATGGAGCTAGAGTCTTAGGAAAGTAGACCAGTGAGGTGGAAGCTCTGTTTAAAAGAGTTTGTCTCACTGAGATCCATGGCTTACACAAGACCTGTCCAGAGGTGACAGGACAAATATATGTACAAAACTTAACACAAACAAAAAAAATATATATAGCACAAAGAACTTCAGATGGCATTCATTCAAGCAGGTGATAGCACAAAAATGCACTTTTCTGCCGTAATATTTTTGATAATTGAAAATAAAATCAATCTCTGCCAGACCTGCAGCTTCTGTAGCTTTTCCATATGTGTCAATCTCTTGAGCACTGGATTGGTCATGGGTGCACAGTGACTCAAAAGCAATGCAACAGAACTTTGTGGCCTCATTGTAATTTTACAGAGCCTCATGGACCTGGTGCCACAAGCCCTCAACCTGTTTCTCCCACTGCATCTTCACTGCATTCTCGTCAGTGTTTTAACCAAAGAGGGAGGAGATGACAGATAAAACCGTGGTCACTTACATCCACAGACTCAGAGGAGACATGTCATATTTTATTCAATAAGGTCAGGGTCGGTGAAAAAATAACTGACACCGGCTGTGAGGAGCTGAAGAGGAAGGACCTCTGAACCAGTTTTGTGATTCATCTTGATTATAGTGAAACTCCTTTTACAGTGACATACTCTGTTTTAGATGTCATCCTGAGCACTCCGGTATTTCAGTTCTGCTTCACTGTCCACCTCACTATAGTGCTGCTGCATGGCAAAACTCACATATACATTAATGCTCGTGCTGATACAGTATCAAAATGTGGTCTCTGAAAGACATGTAAAGCAGATGTTAGAATATAAATTTAAGTGCAGTGTAGTTA
>OMKZ01004618.1:3789-15561 GCA_900302535.1 Neoniphon sammara
CTCCTCTTCTCATATGCCCCCCCAAGCTCACTTACTCAAGCAGATGATTTGGAATAACTGACAGAGAGATGAGGCTTGCCAAAACATTGTCTGATATTTCTCAGCAGCCAGTTCCCTCGCGGCCAGATAGCAGTCAAAGGAAAAACCAGCGAGACAAAGAGAGGTCCCTGCCGGCCAAACAGTGTCCTACTCAGGAAATAATAATGATAATAATAATAATAGGTTCTTCATGGAAAAGGTTTTAGAGGAAGCCTGTTTGGGTTTAGGGGAGTTTCATGCAGACCTGAGTCAAACACTGAATAATTCTTAGTGTTTGAAATGCTTGGAGAAGGCTGCTCTGGGATTTCGGTCAATGTCTCCATGGTGTTATAATCCTTTTGGGGCTAGTTTCATTTTAATTCATTCAGTCAATTCATTTACAAATGTGGTCAAGAGTTCATATGTGATTCATTGCAAAATGATATCAAATTTACTGTGATCCAGCCTATTAAGAACATTTTTATGAGGAAACCATTTTAATATCAATAGTTCAGTTTCATAATAATTTTTGAGAGAATCCACTTTCTGAATAGGTTAATTAGAAGTACACTGAACACAGTCCAGGTTAGACTCCATTTTTTTCTTTTCATTTTATTTGCTAAAAGCCTGAGAATTGAGGGCTGTTAGCTTTGTGTGTTCGGAAATTGGTCACATTGTGATGCTGCAATTTGTCATGCAGGGTGGATTCTGGGAAAGGCACTTCAACAAGTGAAATCAAATACTCTACGCTTTCTTTCATTCAAGAGCAAATTGCTATAAATGACAAAGGAGTGGGATGCTTTTCTTATCAGCTTGCTCCTTTATTGCTGCAATCTTTAAGGCAAATTATTATTTTCATATCTGTTTTAAAGGAGATCAAAATGAGACAAAACTCAGACAAATGCATTTCTTTGAAAAGGAACAGAGCGGCTCATAGCCTCCTTTCTGAGCAATTACCTAAACATGAACTACAGTCTTTGTTGCTTGCACTTTAATGGACAAGATCCCGGAGAAAAAGTTTTTTTTTTTTTTAGTATCTTTTCAACTTACTAAATTGGCCAATCTCTCCTAAATAAACAGCCTCAAAAAGACCCAAACAAATATGCAAAATGTCGCTGCCAATTTGGGCGAGAGCGGGAGCCAATTAAGATGACTGAGTGGAAAGAATCCCATTAGGAGGCAACAAGAGTGAAAATCTGCATTCTCAGAGCACAGTCATTGTCTAAATACCAGACACTCACAATGTGATCAATCACTATAAACACTTAGAAGCCTGCTACCTGACTTAGAACAATGAACATCAAATAAGGAACAGGATCGGAGCAGTGCGTGTGTGTCTATGTGGGTGTTGGTAGGAGTGTGTAAAAAAAAAAATGTGAATGTGTTGTTGTTTTTTAATATCTGTTCGCAATCCCCGCACATTCCGCAAATTACAACACGGCAATTTCCTCATGGGGCTCGTTAAAGTTCCATCTAATCTAAAAACGTTCATGGATCCTAATATGCAAACATCTACTTGCCCTTGCTAGTAACCTCTCATATCTAAATGAGTGTGTGAGTCTGGCACAACTTAGGCAAACCCCCGTTGCATCTCATAGACTAAACTGCCTTGTTTATGCCGTCGAGTGCTCGCAGTACAGTATGTCAAACGATCACACGCATTAGGCGGCAAGATTGAATGGGCTCAGGTCTCCATCATGGCTCTCATTAATCTGGAGGAGATTTTCCGCCACGCGTGAATCGATGCAACATCATCATCAATCACCCATCACTCTGTGACCAAGCCGAGCCTGTGGGCCAGAGGTCTGAACAACGAGCGGAAAGAGCTATCAGAGCTGTAAGTGAGGCTGATGTCAGGGCCGCATTTAGCATCTGTGCTGCTGCAAACTGTGTGCACAGGTCTATGCACAGGGATCATGGGGCTAAAACATATTGAAGTAAAAACTGTTAGATGTGGTCATCGATTGCAGTGTTCTTTCATTTTTTTCAGACATTCATCTCTTTTACCTGCCTTACTTTTTAGGATCACAGGAAGCTGTAGCCGTCCCAGCATGCATTTGGTAGGAGGCAAGAAAACACCCAAGACAGTTCGCGATTCCATCAAAAGGCCGATTGCAGTATGGAAACATAAAATTTCACTGTATTACATGGTAAAGGTCATGATTCATTGATGAGATGATGCCATGATGAAAACTTCACGGAGAGCTTGCTCCGAGACAACATGTGTCTTAGTTTATGTTTGCTTCGCCGGTGCACACGCAGAACAATTTCAACGCACGCATCACCTTGATCACAACATAATGCATCTGCAACAGCACAACGTAGCAGTAACGGATCCTTTTCATTCCAAATGAATACAATTCCACCTGAGCGTGACGCGTTTGATGCATTAAGTGTGAGCCCAGCCAGGGAAAGAAACAGAAAGGAGGCTTGTCTCAGGTGGCATTTGAAGGATGCCGGTGGAGTAGCGGGGAGATACTGTTATTTACACGAGAGGGGATTGTCTGGATGATGGGGGAATTGTCTGTTTTGGGTGACATTTCAGCGGGGTCACAGAGGTGAGGTGTGAGTAAACACGCGGCTGGTTAAGGTGTTACGCATGTGTGTGTGTGTGTGTGTTTCCTCTTTGTGTTGGCGGGTCAGGGCCTGAGCAGGTGGGGGAGCCCAGAGACTCGTGGCTCATCCCGGCAGTGATTGGGTTTTGGAATGGGCCTTGCTCTTCAGTCAATGCCAATTAGCCTGCTGCCACCTTGTGACATTCACAAGACGGCAGCGCCAATCGCATCATTGCGTGTTCATGCAGGATACGCTAACATGCAAACACACAAACAAATACGCACGCACGCACACACACATGCACATTGTCATGGTTTATAGCATAGTAAACATATAATCCTATTCTGTGTAGAAGGAGAGAATACACATTTAAAAAAACAATTGAGTTACACAAATAGGGTCTACATTGAAATGACACAATCAGAAAATAGCACTATCTAGGATACCCTATCCATCAAAATAAAAATCCTGTTGTATGCTTTTTCTCTTGCCATTGCCTCTATTCAGCAGATTATCATATCGTATTTCACATTTCTCACAGTGGAACCATAAAAGACACCCAAGAAGCCATTCTTTCCGAGCCATCCTGAAGGAAAATTCCTAAAGTAGGACATTTCAAAACAAGCCAACAATGGGAGATGTCTCTATGCCTCCAGTCCTCTATGATGCTGAGATGAATAATGGTATTATCTCAACACGTTGAACTATACTGATTGTTCAATTTAGAGACAATCACACAGTCTGTCACTTCTCCACTGCTCGCCCCTCCGTCTAATTCCGTCCTAAACACACGCATGGCGCTGCATGTTGGAAAATAAGCCTTCAGTCTGACGGCGATGTGAGGACAGGCTGGAGAAGAAATTGGGCTGCTTTTCTGTTTGAGAAAGCAGCACTCAGAGGCATACACAGACGTGCACCTGCACACACACACACATACACTTACACAAAGCCGGGGCTAGTATCCCCCTGAGTTTTCCCTACTGCTGCTTCTATGAAAAATTTACACAGAAGTGATCTCATCGGCTATTTTGAGCTCATCTCTGACCTAGGAGTGTTTTAAAGAGCTAGTATCTGTCTCTGCCTTTTATGATGTTTATCTTGATGTTTGACAGGACCTTAAAATGGTGCGTGTGTGCGTGTGTGTGTGTGTGCACGCACACGCATGTAGTATACACAAGTGTTTGTTTCTGTTCATCTCTCGACTGTTCAATACATAAAATTGCTGGTAAGTTGGACTTCTCATTTCATCTCTCTGGCACTATTGTATTGAAACTCCGCTAGAATCAAAAGTAGGCAATTTCAATCATCTTTCTTTATACCGCCTCTAAACAAAATGGTGTATCTATTACGTGCACAGAAACATTCTCTCTTGCTCCTGCAGGATCCTCACTGCAACTATTTCAGCAGGACAGTCGCTTTTTTTTTCCCCCTCGCAGGACACACAAACACTCAAACAGTAAGGGATTTCCAGAGACACGCAAAAAATCAATTGCCTTTGAGAGAACAACATCAGCAAATTGAGTCCATTTCAGGATCCCTGTGCAGTATCTGATGCAAACACTCACCACACACACACACACACACACCCACAACCAATTTCATGGCAAGAGGCAGGCTGCTGTTGAGATGAATAGTGTTGGTCTGGAGTGTCGATGTTTGAGCCACAAGTCTGTCTGTCTGTTCTCACTTTCACACTGGTAATGGGCTGGGTTTCTCTGTCTCTTTCTTTATTTCTGTAACAACGAGCTGCTGAAAATATCCGGTGAGCTCAGCTATTACAAACATGATCATCAGAGCAAAATGCAACCAAGTTGCAAAAACAGACATGGCTTCTGCTCGGTATTTTCAGTACCGAGTTTTTAACATCTTACAGTGATAGTGTGCGACTGCTTGTATAACAGGAATTCAGCCTTGAGAAATACAGGAGCAAATAGGAGACAAATATTTCTCATCATGTTAAAGCTTACTCTTTCACAAAATGGGTCTTTAAAGCCAATTACAAAGTTTCACCCACAGGTCCCGGGCCAAATTTCCCATCCACAGGGAACTGAGAGTCAAAGCGCACCTTAGTGATGTTTTTAAAGGGAGCCATGCATTATCACTTCACATTCCATTATGGTGAGTGATGCCAGAATTGCCATGGTAGCATAACCTACAGTACAAAGCATTATTCCCCATTAATATAAGATAGAGAATCCTGATGGCATCTTCAATTTCGCAGGTTCTCTAAGACAGACAAATTACGTTGCCAGGTGCCTCATATACTATATGTCAGTATGAGATCTGGAGAGGTCTGAAACTGGAGATCTGGCATATGTGATTTGACTCCATGGTTACAGAAATAAAAACTACATCATGGAGCTAGACTGACACATTTACACCATCTTAATGAAGCTGGTAGGAAAGAAATTCGAGGGAGCGTGTGGACAGCAGATAAAAACAGGCACATGCACACATACAAATATATCCAGGTACATGCGCTCAAACATGCTCGCACACAAAGAAAGAACGAGATAGCAGCTTGCTGATGGCGTGTCTACTGGGCGGCTGTCAAGGTCATCTGCTGAAATATCTCTACACTGCAAAAAGAAATTCATCTTAACAAGTCTTGCATTTTAACTAAATGATAAATCTCAGTTTCAGTCTATGAGCCTCATATTTGATGTTTTTGTTTTTCTTAAAACAAGTGACAGCAAGCAGAATGAGAAAATCCCACATATTTGCTGACATGAATGCTAATCAGCTTGATTCCAGAATTTTCTTGAATCTATAATGCCATTTTCTTGATTCTACTGAGCTGATCTGCTTTATGCTGTCTTTGTTTCAACATATTTATTTTTCCTGAAATAAGTGAAAATGTATTGGAAACAAGTGGGATTATCTGATCCCACTGGAAGATTTTCATTTTAAGAATAATAAGATTTTAACACTGAACATGAAAGTAAATGACTTTTTATTTTTTAAACTGATCTAATATTTCTTTAATAATACCAGAGATGATCTGGGATAGTGGTTTTGCTATGTTCATTGCAAATATATATACTGCAAGACAGCACTGCAGATGATAAAGTCATCCTTTTTTTTTAATGATATGTCTAATTTAGCTTGGGGTATATATCAGACAAGATGTAAGAGAAAAAGGTAATCTGAGGCACAGTCGAATTAGTGTGTGAATGTTTCAGCTCTGAATATGCAAGTGCATCTCTGCATAGCTCCACTAACAACAGGCCACATGAAATAACCTGCTCTACTAAGTATAGTGCATGTGTTTCAATCATCTAAAGTGGCGTGCCCAAACGGCAATCAAGCAAAGCATCATCTGTTTTTATAAAAGCACTGCAATGATCAATCACATTGTGTTTTACTGGAATTTGCAATATGGATGGAGACATCTGAGCCTTAGCATGCAATTAGTAAAGAACGCCCTGACTGGTGATGGATGGTATGACTTTTAATCGCTCTCCACTTAGGAAATATCACTCATGCTGTCCCAGCGGGGTGACACTGAATACACGCAGACATAAAGACCTTCAGCATGTTTTCATGTCAAATCTGAATTAACTGAAGACAAACAACAGTGTGTCTAAATTCTGTAAGCACAGCACGAATTTGTGCGTGTATGAAGTCAAGATTATGTTCCTCTCTCACAAAAGGATTATGTGAAAATGGCACAAATTGGAAACAGCATTTTCTCCTGTCCATCATGTCAAAAGGTTAGCTAGGAGTTAAGTGTAAGTAAGTAAAATAACTGTCTATAAGATAACTGTAGTCAATTATTGACAGTGTCAAACCTAGCTTGAAATAAACTGCTGTGCCGGCTAACAAAGACACCCAAAATAGGAAGACGTGGACAATTTGCAAGGCAATATATTTTGAGGGATTATTTCCTGTTGGGGACTTAAATTTCTTCCTGTGGGTGTCAGGTGACTCACAGCAAGCAGAGCGTAACGTAATGTGCGCCGTGATATGAAGACACTCAACTCAGGCACAATGAAATAACAGCCAAACAGAGAATTTTTTACAAAAGTGTGATGGATAACCTATCTTAGGCAGTTTCCACATCTGCACAATTTATTTTTTGTGCCATGCAAGCATGAATAGCAGCAAATGGCTTGTTCTTAAGGTAGGAAAGGAACAACGTGATAGCACCAGCGTGTACAGCAGCAAAGCAAGAACACTGAATCAAAGGAATCATGGCCTTACAAGAGAGAAAGCACAAAGCATGCCTCTCCAATGACCTGTTTGATTCAACACAGGCGCTCTCAGTGACGCCGACAAAACATTCAGCCACTCTTGGAGGGGAAAGAAACTTCAGCTCAGGAAGTCAAGGTTCACTATTCAGAGCCTTGCCGTACCTTCGCAGTAGGCGTTATCGTCTCGCAGTGGGCGGAAGCCATCCTTGCACACACAGCAGTCTCCTGCCTCCAGGTTGACACAGTCGGAGTGCTCCACACAGCTGTGGCCCTCCGAGCAGAAGTCATGACCTGCAGGAGGGACGGGGGGGAAAAGGTTAAGACCCAGAGGTAAGAGAAGGGGAGAGACAGAGTAATGAATGGATACGGGGGGCAATTGAAAGGCTATGTTGTTGTAAAACATCCTTTTTCTCAAAGCATCCTGGCTATGACCTTTTTCTCAGATATGGTAGGTGCACAACAGCGTACATTTTGCCATCATTCGGTCACTCTTCCTTTTGATTTCAGATTCATCCCAAAAAACAGCATGCTCGCTCTGGAAATGCATTTGCTCAGAGCTAAAAGTGGCAATTAGTATGACTGAGTAACACAAACAAATAAGATTTCATGAATGAGTTACCATATACATTAGAAAAAAAAAATAATTTGGCAAGGGTTTTTTTTTGCCCACTGCCAGCCCAGCTCTCAACAAATTGCCTCAAAAATTTCTTCTATTAACTTTTGCAATAATTGTTTTCGCATATTTCTTGAGCCTATATGTCTTTATGCCTGTGCGTTGTGAATTGTCAGCTTACGTTATGCTTTGTAGTCTACGGGCCGCGAAAACAAATCTCTTCTCAGATGTCAGTGAGGCATCTATCTATCTGCCTCATAAGCAATCAAGATTATTAATAACTTATTACGAAGTGGGAAAATTACAGGCTCGCTCGATGTACCCAATTTCATTTGCAAACTATTTTTGGATTGCAGAGCCTCTCTAGCAATGTCGTTATATCAATTGGAATAAGATCTTAGATAACTTGCCTGGGTAAACAACAGCTGAGAGTAATCACGTCACTAGAATAAGACAACACATCATCCGTACCTCTGCAGACTTTGCAGCATCTGTCAGTCAAGGTGATCTGTTCCGACTCGGGACAGTTGAGCTCGGGACAAGGCTCGCTGAGGGCCACCCGGTGCATGGTCCTGTCCTGAAACGGTCAGAGACGCAATCCCCATGAGCTACTCCCTAGGTCTCCTCTGCTCTCCTTCATTTGATAAGGCCTGGATGTAATTATGAAGGTAATTATCCATCTATTGTGCTCCCTCACTCACTCTCTTGCTCTCCTTCCTCCCTCTCTGTTCATTACAACCCAATTACTCAGACATAATCATTGGTCAATAGCAGTTGCGTCTGGACTCGGTGCTGCTTCTGGAGGAGTAAACCTTTCCTATTCTCTTATCCTATTATCTGATGTTATAGACCATGATTCAGGATGTATCTTCGTTATTCAAACAGAGAATCCCTTGGAATCAATCTTCGAGATTATCCCTGCATGTGTGTTTAGTCAGAGTGTACAACCTGATTAGGGAGTTCCTTTTCCCAGCATGTCTTTGGCAGGTCTCTCTAATGATCTCATCCCTGCCTCTCTGACTGATGCTAACTCCAAGTCATTAACAGCAGACGCAGTAAGACAAAGACAGCAGGCCTATTCTATCTATTTATGATACACACGTTTTACGGTGTAAAGTTAGCATGTGACTGCTTTTTGCGGTTTTGCAATGCAAACAAGGAAGTAACATGATGCTAATCCTAAGCCAATTTTCTGTAAGATCTCTCCATGAAACATATGTGCTCATTAGCATCCATAATACTGTGTAAGTCGCACACAAGCTCGTGCAACATTCTGAAAAAAAAAAACACTAAAAGTTAACAGAAGTTATCAAGCAAGTCTTATCGTCTCCTCACTCTACCCTTCTTCTCACCACCCACCACCCAAAACCTGCACCCCCCTGCAGCCAATAGGCAGACAGGAGATCAGAGGCGTGACAAGCAGCTGTCAGGGGGAGCCTGCAGGAGTCTGCAGCAGTAGGCTGACTGACAGCGCTCCCCGTCCCCGTTCCTTTGATCTGCCTGGGACTGCCAGTCAGTTACCTGGGACTACAGATGGGCCAGGTGTGGGCACGCCAGCCAGACAGCTGTCCAAAACTGCAGCATCTATTGGAGCTTGGCAGGATTCATGGGGGAACTGGTTTATATGATAGACCTGGGTGATTATAAACTTCAAATCACTTTTCTGTGATTGATTGGGCTTGCCTGGCATGATGTGATCAAGTGAATTGCCCCCAAGAGTGAGAAACCCACCCATCTGGTGCTCCAAGGAGACAAAAGCAAACGTTCTGTATAATTAAGGGGGTCTGAAATACAATTTGGAAGCGCTGTGGGATCTGAGGATGGGTATTGAACAATGCCTGTGGAATCTCATGATTGACGGGTGTATTGCTCTGGCCGCCAAATGTTAACTCGGTCAGGAGCATTTGGCCCTTTTCTTTAACTCATGTGAAAGAACCTAACAAGCCAGATCAATAAATACAGCTCAGATGGACAACCTAACACACTGGTTCATTAAGGCTCGATTTAGCCTCCCAGGGTGGGCCAGCATCGCTAGCAAGCTGTCATACACTGCAACATGGAAATTAATGGAGTTGAGGTGCTTAGTTACATGAGTTATTGCTGTGTCTGTGCACAGAGGGGAATTTAAAATCATTAAATTTGTCTGGAAGAAGCATGTGTGTGTTTTTCTCTATGTTCTGTGTGCATGTGCATGTGTGCGTGTGTGTATGTGTGTGTGTGTTTGTGTTAACATGACTTACCCTGCATTCAAGTAGTAGACATCTGCCAGAGGAGTCACGCACAGCCTTCTGATCCCCCTCCACCAGCTCTCTACCACCAAACAGGCAGACAGCTAGTAGCAGACACAGAAAAATCATCAGGATACACACACACACACACAAACACACATATATAAATAAAAAAACATATGCATACACAGTGCATATGGATATTTTTTTGTACATGTTTATTGTGACTTAATTAGCCTATTTTTACTGGCACATTAAGGCTGTTTTTGTTGTTGATGTTGTTTTTAAAAAATCAAAATAAATAAAACATAAAATAAGCGGATATACTGATTGAAAAAAATAGTGAACAGGTGAATACTCATATATCAGTCCAGGGGTTCCACTTAATTTTGCATTTTTTATTGCAATTGATTTATTATGGTTTCGGCTTGAGGAGCCTTCTTCAGTGTGTTGATGTAATTTAATTCTTGCAGCCTGTATGTTGTGGATAAATCCGTCACAGCTGCAAGCATTTACTTAATTATAAACCTCTAGTGTCACATAATCCGAATACATGTCTATGAAAACAAATCTACCCATGATCAACCCATATAAATTGGTTTGGGAAAAAAAAGGTAAATTAAGTGGACCCTGTGGACTGATATCTGTTCACTGGACCCAATATTTGATTGGTTGAAGAATATCAGGAAGTAGTTGAGCGCGGTGTATCTGCTCTTTCTCGTGATTGTCTAATTAGCAGATATATCAAAACAAAACCAAATCAAGCAGTGCTACTTGAAGTACAATGTGGCAGTCATGGAATAACAACTCACGTGGGAGAAAACACACATCACTGCAAACGCTACAAAGAACCTGTTTGTATCCTGGCGGCGGGGAACAGTAGTAATCAGTTGGGCAGAAAGTCTCCGTTTGACGAGCGGCTGGGGTCAGACACGCTCAACGCGCTCAGACAGGTATGAGGAAGCGAAATGATTGACACCCTAGGTCAGGCCCTATAACAAAGTGGCATATCATGAAAGGGAGGGACTTCTGAAAGAGCCATTTGACAGGCTACTTGACAGATCATCAAAAACAGACTTAGAACTCCTCCCCGCAAGGCCTTGCGTGCCGAGATAAGGCTTTAATTTGGAGAGCGAATCGCGTCTTTGTAGTGGCAAACGAGCGCTACTCATCTCTCCAAAGCCAGAGCATGCGTAATTAGCTGTGTGTTTGTCTACCTCGTTGAGATAAGTGAACACAGGGGTATTGAGTTAAAGGGGATTACCTGCTACTTGTTTATATTTATGTAACGCTACAACAGATTAGGAGTCATACTTTAAACCCCTCTGTTGCAGCCGCGACCCTTGGGGTCAGTGGAAATGACGCCGCCACGAGCTGATTACAGTCCTGAACTAGTGGCTCCTTGTTGATAAAGAGTTAAATCTGGTCTAGCACTTGGAAGGAAGCACGAGGATCAGCAGCAGTGTGTGGGAGTGTGTAGTGAGCGAGTTCTAAAGTGAGTTCAATTTACACAAGAAGCAGAGCAAGGTCCTGCTAAAAATATTTGTAGTATGCTACATGCTTGGACCACTCACATGCTATGTAACTATCTTTGAACCACAGGAGAAAGCATAAGGTACAACGAGCGAATCTTATTGAATGGAGCAAATAAAATCCTTTATCTACATGCTAGATTTTCCATTTCCATGTTTCATAGGTTGACAGGGACGACGCAGCTCTTATTGCTTTTAAAGAGCAAATGCGTCACGTCTCTTTGAGGTCATGCGGGTCAATATCAGAAGAACGGAGGGGTGAGTAAAGCTAATATCCTCTGAAATCCGTTTCTACTGAACAGGGAACAGAGAGAATATGAGATGCAGAGTCGTGTGGTGAAGAGGATAACAAGAGTTCAGCGCTGATCTCATAGTCTTATGGAAAAACAGACCACCACATCTATGTAGATGTGTGATGAAACAGAATTATTTATCCAGCAAGACCATATCAATGTAAAAAAAAAAAAAAAAAAAAAAAAAAAAAAAAAAAAGCATACACTGTAAAAAAAAAAAACTGTTGTTTTTACAGGAAAACGCTGGCAGCTGTGGTTACCAGAGATTTCCTGTAAAAAATACAGCGGCACAGTAGTAGTAACTTTACGGTCAAAATATGTAAATTGATTTACAGTGAA
>OMKZ01004619.1:3866-16321 GCA_900302535.1 Neoniphon sammara
GTGTACATTTGTGCTTATGTCCTTCCTTGCTTGACGTCATGGACATCCTTAGGTGTCAACAGTGACAGCTGAGAAGTGCAGTCTTTTATTTCTCCTTGGTCCTTTGTCAATCAGAGGAGAGGCTCGTCTCGTCTCTCTCCCTCCCTCCCCTGGCCTTCTTTTCTCTCCATCTCTTTGCCTTTCCCCTCTTGCTCTCTCGTCTCCTCTCTCCCTCTCTCTCTCTCCATATCACCTCACCACCTCTTTCTCCCCCTCTCACATGTGTGAAATTGCACACACAAATGCTAGTTTGCGTCTTAGTATTCGCAACATGTGCCATCTGAGAATCTCCTCCGTCTCACACTTTCAACTTTTTCCACGTCCTTATTGACGCACCGAAGCTCAGCGCAAAAGAAATAAAAACTGGCTCAGACTTACGCTAAGCAACGAGGGTAAATGTCACGAGACTGATTTCTACTCAACACTCTAAGCTCACACTCCAACTCCCCTCGCTGCAGCAGAGAGCGAGCGTTGCCTTTACGCAGATGTACATTTCTCCCTCTCCAAACTCTTACTTTCATCTCCGCCATCCTGCTTCCACTTCTATCCTCTTTCAAAAAATTAAGCACAAACCTACTGGTTTTAAAGTAAAAATATTGTGTTTTATAAGCTAAAATTACAACGTGGGGCTACAGCAGAGAATGGTGTTCTATCCCTACTAATTGAAACATCTCTGCCAAACATTATGTGACGAATTTACACCAAAGAGCAAAATCCAAACTGCCTCCTAGACATTACATGAGCTCTGGAAGTTAAAATTGTTGTAAACAATTCCTGTTTGCTGCCATTTGGAGCTGACAGTGTTCAAAGTTGCCTGGTGCTGCTTCAGGCCATGATAAGATAGAAGGCTCTTTTGAACAAGCCTGCGCCTCTTCCTGCTATTTCCAGTGGTTTGGTCATGGCAGACGCACATCACCTCCAAACTGTGCGCCTCATTTTTTTGGATATTGCACATTTTGAGGTGGATTCCCAGACACTTGAACTTGTCTCGACCTTTGCTGCAAATGAGCAGCAGCACCCACAGGAATTGAGCAGCATCTTATAGCTTCCTACTGAGTACTAACTAACTCTAACTTGCTTGCAAGTTTCGGTCAAACTTATATCGCATAGCAGCAACACTGTTATAATGCTCCTTTGAGCTCATGCTCACCCGCACTAACAACACTCACAGTACTTTGCATTTGACCAGAAGAAAACATACTCCTATCTGACTGTGGCCTTCATTGTGGTATTCTTACGTTGATGATTACCTCACTCTGATTAACATAATCAGATGAAGGTGACATGACAGTTTGATTATTAATTTAATTGGGTTTAGAATTATTAGTATGTGTGTCAACATAGCAGAGGAGCACAGTGAGGACTTAAAAAAAGACAGGGATGAGTTAAGAGACACACACACAAGTGTATTGTTGAACTTGCACATCAGTAGAATAAAAAGGCAAGACTTCAGTTCCTGCAGATGTTAACTGTTCGATAGTAGCTTGTCTGGTTATGAATATTTAATCACTGAGTGCAGATTTCCTAAACAAACTACCATTTTCAAAATATTTCAGTGCATACTGCATGTTAACTAGGAAGAATTCTTCATAAATTTCGGAGAGTTTCAAAGAAGGTTGAATATTTATGGCCCAGATCTGACATAAAGGAAACGCAGGCAGACGGGCTGACAGCGCAACAGAGAGACAAAAAAAAGAATAAGTGGAGGGAAAGAAGAGAGGGAGATCAGCCGGCGGAAGAGTCAGTCTGCGCACATTATGACCATCATTACCTCATTGTGTGGCAATTAAGTGGCCGGCCCGGTTTGCCCTCACCTCTTTGCTGATCACTAAAATAGGCTTTTGCTCAGAATCGCCATGCAGAGCTGTAATCCAATTCAGTCACAGACCAGGTGGGCTAAAGGTTAAAGCCTCATTGCCATTTTCATGTTTCGAGACACTGACCTAATAAATGTCAGGAATAATTTACCACTGCAGGGCACACGCATCTGGGTGACAATCCTTCACGGTGGATATACCCGGGATAGGTTTGTTCGGCCATTCTGCTTCTTGTATCTACAAATGTAGAACCTTAGCGAACAAAGAAAATGGCATCTTTGATGCGAGTCCCAGCCTCCCCAGAAGGAGTAAATGAAGCTGTTGGGCATTTGGCCTCTCTCTGATGGCGTGGGCCTAATTTTGTAGACAGGCCCAAGGCTCATGCTTCTGAGGAACTCGGCCATTAGCTGGCACTGTGACTCATACCAGGCCAGCATCCTGGATAAATGGCCATTTCCTGTTTACTTTGTCGGCTCTATTTGCCCACTTTAATAACTCGCCTTAAATATTTAGCATGTTTGTGTTTGTACCCATATTGTGCAGGGGGACAAAATGTGGAGGCTGTTCATGGCCAGGACCAAGTGTGGCTCATATTTTCCAACCCAGCACTGTAATTCCTTGATTCTAACTAGGGCTGAAAGTTTAATCACAGTACTAATAAAACAGCAATATGTTCAAGTGCAATATCCAAATTGCAGGAGCTGGAATTTTGGATGAGGGTAAGCTATGATTTTTTTTTTTTAACCATTATCATTCTGCCTCACCTGCAAGCGCATTTTCATATTCTTCCATTGGGAGTATTGGAAAGATCCTTAAGAATTTTTGGCTCCAAATCACTTGGCTAGTAGTAGCTCAGACAAAATGTTACTAGTCCAGTAACCCTGACAGTCTTGTAGCAAGTTCATCTGTATGTAGCCGCTTTCTGCCAGTCTTCCAGTTCTCCACAAACACCCCTACTCTTTGCCTTGTAATTTATGGAGGATGGTTTGGTTTTTGGATAAGGTTCCTTCATAGCGCTGCTGATTTCAGCAGTTTCAGCAGTGATAAGACCTTGGATTTGAAGGTGGAACCAGAGATGACAACCTTTACCAAAAGTTTATTCAGATTCATACATAGCACTGACGTTCTGCTGCCCATTCTTACTCGCCAACTGGGCTGGTGCTCCCTTTCCTGGACACGCCTGTTCCCAAAATCACTCACCTAATTGTCCCAGGAATGTTTTAGGGATAGAAGGGGACTGGAGAATGGAGAGGAAAGAGACCACACCGGGTGGTTCAGAACTCTTTCTACTCGGTTGATTATGTAGAACATTAAACCCAATCAGGGAAGTAATGAGCTGTTCTGAACAGCTTGCAGTCTCCGGCAATGGCAGAATGTGAAAGGGTGCTAGGCCACCAGCCGCTGCCATTCTGTGTTGTGGGTGTATTAGGTCCTCATTGGGGAAGTGATTAATCTGTCTTCAGAGCCAGCTTTAGTCGGTCTCTGTCTCTCTCCACTGAGTGAGACAGAAAATGGCTTTATGAGCAAACACTGGTGACAGCCTTTTTTTCCTTTTTTTTCTTTTTTATTTATTTTCTATTATTAGAATCTCTCACCCAAGTGGAATATTCTTTCAGGACTGTGACATTCCCATATAAATAAATGTCTTTTTGCCTCTCTCTCTTATTAATGCACCACCATAATGATTGTATGCCAGATCATGAAGGCTTTCACATTTGTTGTTCTGAACACACAAAAGTAGAAGAAATTGGCATCAGCAGTGTCAATTTGTTGCCAAATGCTTTGGGATTCACTACATCAACATTTTTCCCCACAGTCCTGAAAAGTCACCAGATTTGTCCTTTTAGAAACAAAATCACAAGGGGTCCTCTGAAAAGTTATCAAATCTTGATCTAAATCTGAAGTTGCCTGTTTGGAGTTATGTAATATAATTACTTATGTGATAAACAGAGTATTGTAATGTTACTGTTTAAAATGGAATATCTTTACAGTTTCTGTTCTAAGGCAAATTATTAAAGCAGTTGACAGATGATGCATTCTGTTTTTGAGACAAAACCAATACTTTAGAAAGTTTAGGAGGTTGTGCAGTTATTCCTTCCTAAATAGCTACAATGACATTCTTTTTCAGTAATTATTTATGAGCATCGCAGCCTGTTCATTATATTGTTGAAGCACGACAGCTGCAAAATATTCTGTCTTAATGGTTGGTTAATATTTAATAATAATTTTTGTTTTAATGAGCAGCCCTCAAAATAATTCAGCCTACATCTCAAGCTTATAGGCATTAGGCTTAGGCCTAGGCCTTGAGTATTGGTTATTGTGATTTTATTAAATTTTTTTTGGTGGCCTTATTTTAGATTGGTGGCCTGATTCTGCTTCCTGCCCTGCTGTCCCTGGTCCTGCTCCCTCTGCATGGCCCTGCATCTCCTGCACCTTCCCACCTTCCCAACCTGCCTCTCTTAGCCCCATCATTGTCTCAGCTGCCTCCCTAATATTTACTTCTTCTTCCCCATCCTTTGTATGCATGTGTCTGAGTGTGAATGCCAGCTGAGTGTTTATCCCAGGCAACCCTGTACATCTGTTATTAGCAAACTAACTTCCATTTAGCCTTACACTTTGTATCTTGTTTAATTTTATTCTTTTTTTTTAATCTAATTGTTTAATTTAAATGTGATAATTTGCCCACTTGGTCGGCACCTGTTGCACTTCTGGCTGGCCAGGAAGGGGCCCCCTCTCTCTGTGGTCCTTCCCAAGATTTCTTCCCTTTTTTCCCTTACCACTGGGTTTTATGGGGCATTTTTTCTTGCCTGCTATGAGGGTTAAGTCAGTTGGTGTCGTCCTGTTTTGTTTCTTGTAAACTTGTGGGCCTGTAAAGCCCTTTGAGACTGTGAACAGTGATTTGGGGCTCTAAATAAACATGAACTTGAACTTGAACTTGGTCTGTTAATATTTACTGCTATTTTTGAATCATTGTATGGACTTTAAAAAAATTAAGAGATTGTTTTGACTCTTGAATAGCCTTTTTACAACTGTTAATAAAATGTGTGTCATATCTAGATATTTAGCCGGATTACATTTACACCTGGTATTAATATGCATCTCCGGTGCAAAATCTGATTGTGATCCGATCGCACTAAAGACAGTTAATAAACTTTATTTGTGTGTGTACCTATGATGTTCAATAGCCGACCACTTGTTGGACTTCTAAATTAAAAATAAATTAAAAATAATATAAAGAGCAATATAACAAATTACTATGCACAGAAAGTAATAATGTAGTGCGATTACAATACTTTCAAGGAGGAGTAATAAGTAATATATTACTTTGTGAAAGTAACTTTCCCAGCTCTGGTGGCAATACTCCAAACATTAGAACAGTAATTTATCTGACTATATGTCAGAGCTCGATTTACTTGACCTACATATTTTCCTTGACAGACACTTTGCTACTCTTCTATTCATACTTGCAATTCTGTTTTTTTTGCAGAGATACAATATGAGGCATGTCCGAGACAAACTGTCATGAATCTCTGTTCCAAGGAACCTATTCTCAGTCACTCGTATCCTTTCATTACTTTGTTACAAAGGAGATTGAGCTTGAACTTTCATCTTATTAGCGTCACATTTTTTTTCACTCTATTGAGGAGATGTGTTGATCTGAGCAAAAGGGTCATGGTGTTCAGCATTGTCAATGACAAAGCAAATAAAAGAAACACGCTGCAAAAGAAACAGTCACTACATTCTGTCACATTACAAAATAGACTGAACATTGTTCCCTGAATTCCAAAGCTGCACTAGGCGACTTTGTGTGTTCCCAGATTCAAAAGGCAGGGAAAGTATCTTTTTGAAAACTGGCTGAAATCCAGACAGCCTTGTCAATCTGTGTTGTTTGATGCCAATGAATACCAAAGAGACAAAGGAAAAAGATCTGATGACGGGGAGACCAGCTTTCTTTGGATGGAGTGTTGCTTACCACTGTATTTTTCTTTTACATTTTTATTCATCACTTCCTGTTTGTGGAGAAGTGTACATAAATGCAAATGCAAATATACAGATCCTCAGTTATTGGAGATGGGATGCTCCTCTGTCTTGTAACCCCACTTTGTGATTTGGGATGATAAGACAGGCAAATTTTGTACATAAAAATGCAGTGCAGCTACTGCAGCTTTAAATAGCAGGATTTTTTCTCTCTGGGATAGCTCAAATTTCGTAAGGCATGTGTGAATGCCAACCTAATGGAACTAAATGAAACCATTCTCCTTTGTTCCAGTGTTGGCAGTTGATGTATAGTATAAAACGGAAAAAGCATCTCATGTGATCACAGATAATAGCAGCACATGCATTCCTCTCTCCACACCTCCCACAACCACCACTTTGAAGAACGCCACAGATGAACTGCCCCCTCTTTCCACAGTTACCTTAATAGAGCTGAACTTGAATGCTGTCTTCTACATTTTCACATTCTGAACATATTCATTAATTGGAGTGGTGCATCAAGTTGCGCGGTGCATTGAACCAATGCTGAATGCACAGAACCTGAAGTGAAAGTCAAGGGAAGTTTTTATTCCTCTGAGCTCTCTCTCTCTGCCGTCCCTGTGTTCTAATTAGAAAAGGTCACACTTAGATTTTAATACACGAAAGCAATTACCCATAATGTGCTGCAATGACAGACTGCTTAGATCTGTCTCTGCTTATTACCATCACTATTCCTTGATTAAGCTCAGTTATTGCTCAGATGTCAATTAAAATCCCATACGTCTTTCTACATAACTTGGTAAAAACAAATGTTCTATTTTTATTTTTATGTTTTTTTGTTTGTTTGTTTTTTTACCGCCAGTTGTGCATCAGGGCATATATTTTTTAATCATGAGTCCAATTACTATTCTGTAGCCAGTGTGCTCTTTTTTGATCTCATGCTGAACTTTGTTCCAGACAAAATGGCTCACTATTTGCATATTAATTTCTTTTCTCAACAAAAGGCAAATTTATCTAATCTTTTGAGTGAAAGTGCTGACAAAAAGTTAGCTTTTCCTGCGTGACCTTGTGGAACTGGAGTGTGTAAAGAACCAGTCCTCATCAAATAGTTGGTGCAAATATTTCAACGCATTAATCTCAACCATCATCAAGTAGCAGATGGGGTGTTTCACTACATCAAAATAATTTTCAGTGGTTCAAATATGTTGTCAATTCCATAGAGGTGTCTGTTTTGGCTTGGCGTGTGTTCCAGCTGGACTGCCAATGTACTCGTTTGAACCAAAATGTTGAGAATTTTGCTTTTGCTTTTGGCATTCACAACACTTGGTGAGTGACACCATATGTTGACATGTATGACACTAAGACAGGAAAGAAAAGATGGATTCAGTCTCTGGATCATGCAGTGAATTAATCATGCAGGAACTGCACTTGAAGAAATACTCCAACATTTTGGGCAATATCCCCTTTTGCGGACTTATCCAGTCTGAGACAAGATGTTCAATATCATTTTTACCTCTGTACGTCCACTGGTTCGGTTCCTATGGGTAGCATTTCATGTTAGCTTAGCTTAAAGACTTGAAGTCTACAGGAGTCATTAGCCTAGCTCCGTCAAAGTAAAAAAATAAACCTTACAGCAACTCTGAAGCTGTCTTATTTACGGAGTGTATCAAGTATATTTGAAATACATGTCTTTGAATTAAAAAATAAATAAATAAACAAGTCATTTTAGGAGAAGTTAGATAAAATTAGATGGGAGGAGCTATAACCGATGAACACATATGTTCAGTGGTTATAGTTCCTATCATCTACAGTATCGAACATCTTGTCTCAGTCTGGGCAAGTCAGAAAAGGGGTATTTTGCCCAAAACGTTGGAGTATTCCTTTAAGGAAAAGTAGGCTATTGTATAGCTTGACAACTTGTAGAATTGTTTGCAACTTATTTGTTTGTCATTGTGCTGTGTTCTTTGCTACAAATGAAGGTTTAAAAAATGATACTAAAAAAAAAAAAATACTAAAATTACTGTAAAATACCTCCCTGTGGTTGTCTAAAACTGTGTGGCACTCATGGTATTATAGATCACCTACCACCTATTACCCTTTACCTTGATACCTTCAGCTTAGTTCAGTAAAATCTCACTAGAATCATTTTGGAGGCAGAAATGCCCTGAAATACAGTTTATGTGCGCATCATTCTCTTTACAGCCCGATTAACAGTCAAAATGCTTTAAACTGTATGCATCAACAAACACTTCATGTCTTGGTTTTACTTCTCAAAGAGATTGATATGGAAACTTGTATGCAGATGAAAATGGAATTATAGATGGTAAATGGATGGATAATATAACCAGACTTGGCCTGCAGCATACAAACAGGCCTATTATCATGAATGACAAGGTGGATTAAGTGCTCAATTTGAGCAAAGAGAAAAGAGGTGTATTAAAGAGAGAGAGATTACTGCAATATTTCACTCTTAAGTGGAGGCATAAATCAACAACACTGGCGTTTGAGTCCGCCAGAAATGCAGAAACAAAAAGCTTAAAAGACGAGAGCCTTGCTTTTCTTATTTAAATGTAGCTTCCAGAGAGAGCCATGCAGACAGCGGCTGGATACTGAAAACGCTTCTTTAATGCACATTTCAAACTTAAAAGCTTCAACATTAGTGGCCTGTTTGCTTCTGAAACACTTAAGCACTTTAAAGATTTCCTGTCTGTCAAAGTGGATGAAATTTTTAGAGCAAAAATTCAAGTTCAGGGATCTTTGATACCCTATTGGTTCAGAATTTTTGTGCAGACACGTTTTGCCTGCTCATTTGGACAGCTTTTCCTCTGTCTGCCTCAGCATGTTTTTATTTCATTAAAAATGAATGCTGATCCGTTTGAAAGGTCCTACATTTAGGATTCGTTATTTAAGTAAAAATAATGTGGTATTTTCCTGATCTCAGTAGGGAAATTCTCTTTCCACTGCCCCCCTCCACAGGGAGTTTAGAGTGTTTCAGCTGATAGGGCTTTGACATCTTACTCAGGCACTTCAGCAGGGTTTGGTGACACAGGGAGGGAAGCACCCTGCTGCCAAATCCATCCATTAACACTGTGTATTTGTTCACAAATATTAATTCTCTGATCTTAGACAGCTCAGTTGTTCTTCTGAAACTTGCAGCTTGTTGCATCAGTTCAGACCTAGGCCAGTTTCAAGGTAAATTCTCACCAAGTCTGAGGCTACACATTACAAAAAAATTAACTGTAGCAACAATAGAAATGCAGCCAAAAGATACAACTTGACCCATTGCTAGGTGTAAAGGATTACTAGGAACCAGAAGAGTAAAATATTTTGGGGGGAAATTCTAGCTGGTTCCAAATTAACAACAACTGGGTCATACTTAAAGAACACATTTTTTGAATCTGCGTATTGATGCCTGTAACAGATTTGGTTCTGTATGTTTGCCATAGATGCCAGTGGTTACAGTGGTCAGTTGAGCACAGAGAGAGTATAATTGAATAAAATGAATAAAATCTAAACAATACCTAGTCCTACTCACGAACAGTACCTTTTCAGTTAGTATGGGCAATGTTTCATCCAGCTTGGCTAGTGTTTCCTGTGAGGTTCCACAAGGCTCCATTCCAGGCCCTATTGTCTTCTTTATATATGTTCTCACTAAGTCTAATCATTCATTCATTCAGTCATTCAAGTTCAATATATTATTTCATTGTAATGCTGGTGATACTTAGCTCTACACCCTGCTAAAACCCCATGATCTCTGAACTTTAAATAAACTGAAGGAATATCTTGAAACTATCAAATTTTGGATGGACAGTTTTCTCCTGCTTAACAAGAACAAATCAGAGGTCATTATATTTACTTCTCCTGACTACATTAAAAATATTACCAATAACCTTGGCGATATCATGTTATCCACTTATGTCATACTTAAAAATCTTGTTATAATTTTTGATTCATCCCTTACACTGGACACACAAATCAACTCAGTGGTAATATTTTGTGCCTTCCAGCTCAGAATCATGTCCCAAATCAAGTCCTCCCTCTTGTTTCATGGCCTGGAGGAAGTCATTCATATCTCCTTCTGCCTTGATGATTGCAACTCCTTGTACACACATGTTAATCAGTAGTCTCTATTCCTGCTGTAGCTCATCACAAACACTGCCACAAAGTTTCTGACTGGTATTAGAGAGGACCACATTTCCACTTTGTCAGCTTGTCTTCAATGGCTCCTAGTGCACTGTAGGACTGATTTTAATGTTTTTCTATTTGTCTCTGAATCTCCGAATGGGTCATATTTTTCATATATCTCTGATCTCCTATGCCCCCATTCAACCTCGCATTCATGTCATCCGACCACCAAGTATTGGCAGTTCTGATGTTGTGCCTTAGCTGTTGCAGCCCCTAGACAGTAGAAAAGTCTTCCTAACTTCATAAGGTCTCCCTCCACCACTGACACATTCAAATCCCGTCTTAAAACCTGTTCCTCCTACTTAGCATTTAGTCTCGCATAGCCAGACCTATCTCTGCTGGAGAAAGGTAAGGCGGAACCCATTATCCCTCTGCTACAGGGGAAAATGCTCTGGCTTGTTTGTATTTCTTTAAACCCATTACAGTGGTCTTGGGTAACGCTAAGCCCAGGATGCAGCGACGGTGCCCTTGCAAAGTATTGTCAGGGAGAACCTGTTTTGGTGCAACATTTGCATATAGACGAACATTGCCATTAAAATGGCTAAATCTTAGCAAAAGAAAACACCACATAAAACAGTAAAAGACATTTGTCAATTATGTGATATGACTTTTACTGATATTTCAGAGTGTAGGTTACTAGCTCGAATTATGGTTGTTGTTTCATGTAGCGATGGCGATTTTGAAAACGGTAACAAGCAGATAGCGGAGGGGGAGGAGAATTTCGACTGAAATAGTCGGCCAATGGCAGGCTTATAACCACAATCTACAACCTGTGAGCCAGCCTGCATAGACTGATTTACCTGTGTGTGACTGCGCTGGTGTGCGTTGGCGCATCTGAGCATGTTGATACCATTTTGCATTTTGCTGTCTTTGTCTACACTTTTTGTCTGCACTTTTTTGTACAGCACTTAGGTCAAAAATGTTTTTAAATGTGCTTCAAAAATAGATCGACTTGACTTAAAATGTTTATCAAAAACAGCGACAAACAAAAGAAAAAAAAAGGAGTGGCACTTTCCAATTCCAGCTGTGTATTTCTTTTTAATCTGGATTTTTTTTTTACCCATTTCAGGCATGGTGATGCTGTTCAGAGCTGCTCAGATAAAAGCTTTTTGTTTCACTATTATGATATATTCTGTGCTGAATATTTCACAGCCAATTATTGCTTGATTGCCTTATTAGCTATGAATAGAGGGAAAATAGAGTGCTGTCTGACTCTGGGCATAGGAGGAAAGTCTCACAGAGACAAGGACCCAAATCACATTGATAACTACAAATGGTTTATATTGTAGTACTTTGGGGAGTATGAGTATGGATAAAATTCATACACTGGAACAAAGGGAAGCACTTAATGCTTTTGTGTATGATGTCAAAGAAGCTGAATGTGACAGGAAACCTTTATGTGCAATCCTATCCACTTAGCCATACTGCATTTGTATGTGGCTGCTTTTGTTTGTGTACACTGCTCCACCTCCTCTGTAATGTGATTCCATAGAGGACAATGAATCCTTCATGGATCAGCTGAAGATGTATTTTATAAAGGAGTGATGCTGTGGCCACTGCTCCTTTTATAGCCTATTTCAGGAGGCTGTTAGCCCAGCTCCTGTTGCTCATACCATCGAGTGGATTGCTGAGCCGGATGTTTCCCTCCCTGACATTGTCTGCACTGAGGACGCTTACGGCTTTCTTCTGCCTTATCAAGAGTAGCCCTTGCTTCTTAAATAATATGTTATTCTTTTCCCATCGCCAATGATAGTGTGGGTGTTATGTAGGCAGGTGTGTAGGTGGGCATTTGATGCATTTGTTCCTGTGTGTTCTTTTATGTTTAGTTTATGTATGATAGTACATGCTCAGTGTCAATGCTTGATGTTCTCTGAATCCCCAGCACTATTACATCAGTGATAATTTGGTCCATAGGCAGGTGTAAAATGACAGTTTTGTTTTTATGCAAACAATATCATTAACTTGTCATTTCCCCCCACTAACAATACATTTAACATGATTCACAGTATGTTACTTTGATGGCCAAAACACATTTATAATGTGAGGTAGTTCAAGAAAGTTAGCTAGTGTAGTAACCATGGAAAAGAAACTGTATTTGACGACGGCTTGGATAAAGCTATGCCTTAAATATATAGTGCAATCACATGGAGTAAAGTTCTGCCAATGTTATTGCAAGTTAATAACAAAAAAATAAAAAAAATAAATCTCTATTCATGTATGCACACTATGCATCGTCTCGTAGAACTGCCTCACAGCAGCCATGTCCTGCTGGGCCAGAGCTTAGCTTTGTGGCACTTACTCTCATCGTTGTCTCCAACCAGCACCTTGCTTGTGTTGGATTGAAGTCTCATGTGTGCGTCGCTTTGGATAAAAGTGTCTGCTAAATGCCAACTGTAACTGTAAGTCCTACTGGTCACAAAAAGTCACAGTTCTCTCTTG
>OMKZ01004619.1:24761-39562 GCA_900302535.1 Neoniphon sammara
AACACCTTCGCCCCATTAAAATGAGTCAGCAGCTTTTTCTGATTAGGCTACCTGTACAAAGCAACACAACACAGCCTGGGCTGACTGCATATAAGGGCAAGTGCGTTCCATTCCTGCTCACTTCCTCTCCAAGTGGCCTCTCATGGTGTTATGTATTACCAAGGGCTGAGGGGAAGTCAACAAGGGGAAATGAAGCACCTAATGAAACGCAGCAAGACTCTAATGTTGAGTGAATGCAGGTGCAAGGGGTTAGTTCTGTGTGCAAGTCCTGCAGCAGAATGGCAGCGTGGGAAACTGAGTTCTTGGGTACTCATTCACTCATGATTCATGATCTTGGAGGGACGGCTGGCTAGCAAAGTAGCTTAACTAGAAAGAAAACGGAGGCCTGGAGAAATTCAAGCAGAGGAGTTGATTGGGGCAGAGACTCCGTGGGCTGGGGTCACACTTCAGATCCAATAAAATTGCACTACAGTGGAGTGTGGTGCCGGTGCTCACCTGTGTGTTGTCCTGCTGGCTACAATGACTGGTTCCATGCTAGCAAATAGACAAGATAATGATGGCAAAAACGAAAGATTCTGTCAGTCTATTATTGAGAGGAGAGAACAGACCACTAAAAATACAGATTCTCTCTTATTTCAAGTATTACAGGCTGTCAGCCGAGTTTGATAAATCAAACTCACTGTCAGAGCCTGCTAGTAAACATGCCATTATATCCCTGTTTTGGAGCAGTTATTCTAGCTGAGAAGCTGTAAAGGCTTCATCAACTCAATTTAATGTCGCGAGCATATTTCTGACAAAAACTGAAATAAGTCTTAGTTGAGGTTATGATATGTCTGTATTTTCTTGTGAAATGACAGCCATGAATTGTGCTTTGCAGTTGATGGAGGAGGCAAAACCTGAGAGTAGTTATGTGCTCAGACACTTGTACAACTTAAATGTCTATGCATTCATTCAGTTCCAAGAACTGAATGAGAGAATGTCATTCTGTAAACCTTTTTCAAAATGACATTGAGTTTAAACATGTTTGAATGTTGCTGAGGTCATAATGTAATATATTGCTTAAACAAATAAGCCTTATGTGCTATTATTTGTAGAAGGGACAACATGTCCAGACTCCAGCCCCAGTCATTTTGAACACCGAGGTCTTTTTTTTTTCCAGAGCTGAAGTAACTAATGAGTGAACTGTCTCACTTTCTTCGCTTCATAATATTAGCCTGTTATTATTCTTTAAGTTTAATGGCAGTGGCAATGAATGGCAGGGAAATAAAAACATGATCCACTGTCTGTTCCTCCCCACAATAATCATAACTTCCACTATTACCCTTTCTTATTGAGAAGAGTGAACTATTCAGACCAGAATGACCATGAACAGGTGTTAAATTCTTCTCTGTCCTGTATCAACCTCCACTTCTGACGTGTTGCACCAACAGACTGATTTTAAATACGTGGCAACACTTTCTCTATTCCATTCATTTCACTGCAGATTTTTTACTTGACTCTTGATCACCCCGTTTGCTCAATCCTGGCACAAATCTGAATTTCAAATCTGTTTTCACTCTTTAAAGTCTGCTCAGCCAGCCTGTCGACATTTTTATTCCCTCTACTGCCCAAATTAGCTGGTATCTACACAAACAATCACAGACCCATCTTCAAAATTCTAAATATTAACTGAAATATTTAACACAGCCAGTCCTCTCTGTTCTTGGAGCTGAATGAGCGTATACTCATTAAAGTTGTACAAGTGTCTGAACACGTAACTGCTCTCTCAGGTCTTGCCTCCTCCATCAACTGCAAAGCACAACTCATGGCTGTCATTTCACAAGAAAATACAGAGATAGCATTAGTTATCTCTTTGCATGTTGAACTACAAATTCAAGAATTACCACTGCTCTTGAGTTGGGGTCTTTAGAACCATCTGTACATATTGTCAAAAAATAAAATCATGAAAACAATCTCAGCTTCCTTCACACTTATCTCTCACCATCTCAAGCAATTTCCGATGTATAACTGGCTGTGTAAACTGCAATTGCTGGGAGAACCACAAATGTTAGCTTTCCCCTCTCTTACCTCTTGGCATTTTGACTTGGCTTCAGTCTGCTTGTCCAGAAAATTGCAGGATGAACTGCATTTAACTGATTCAGAAGTTCACAGCAGTGCAGTAATGCTAGAGAATGGATAAGCCAAAACTTACCCCATGAAACAACAGAGGAGCATTTATGTTTCTTTCAGATGTATTAAGAGCCGTAAGACACTGGGGATGAATGCAGTAGAGCCTTAGAAATATATATTTTTTTCTCTCAGTCCCACACAAACACACAGACCATAATCAGTAATGGGGGAGGTTAAGAAGTGCTGATCGAAGACTGAGTACGAGGAAGAAAGTCTTGATTAGGAGTCCAGCTATTTGATGCAATTACTGCTTCATAAGAGCTGGGCAAGGAAATGAAGATGGGTCTACAAGAGAGGCTCTGAGAGACAGTTTTGTAGGGCTGGATAATTTATGCTTTGAGTCATCCTGCAATCTCCCTGATATAATTACCAGAAACATAAAATGTGTGGAAATAAATTGGAATAAATGTGTTTTAGTACAGTGTTTACATTAACAAGCAAGACAGCTGGACTGTGGAAAAATGAGTAGGCTCGGTTTTAAAGTGCTGTGGTATGGTGTAATAAGCAACAGAGCATGCCAAATGTGTTGTAATAGCTTGATGACATAATTTGTTTGAGGGTAACAGATTTGGTCATACCAAATCTGTTAGACAGATTAATCATTTTTAATGAAATATCTGCATTAAAGGTCTAATTTTCCCCAATGGTAAAAATTTGACTGGTGATGGGAATGCTACATGGCTTCTGTGCTCCCTGTTTCTAGACTAATTGCTATTTGATTCAATTCACTGTCAGAGTGTGAAACTCCTCATACCAGAGGTCAGGGCTGGGTCAATATCAAGCTCACTGTGCTGATCATACAGTGGCACTTAAGCGTCTGCATGTGTAATAATAGCCATCTATCCTCAGACTGGGACAGCTGATGTCAGGGTCTGCAGATAAAAGCATGGCAGAAGTGCAAACCAGGAAAATGTGTAATTTCTAAAATGTGTGATTGAGTGGTCCAAGCTGTCCACTCCCACGACAAATCCCATTACGTCATGTTGTCATGTCATTTGTTAACAAGAGGCTACATGACTCCAGCGCCACAGTGTCACTGGCCTCTCTGTCACGAGGATGCACTATAACATCGGTTTTGCCATGCAAACTGGAACTAACTAATTTTTCATTTTGACTAAAATCATGATTGACCTCTGGGTCTGTAGATGGAAACACGTGCAGATGTGGGAACCAGAAAAGTGTAATTTCCACATTGTGTGACTGCAGTGTCAGTAGTTTTATTGTTGCTTTAGCTGCCAATGGGACAACAAGCAAATGTGTGTGGGTTTAACTAAGGAAATACAGTAATACTTTCTATCATGGTATATTGGTATATATAATGGTAACAAAATGATTAAGCAAAGTTAGTGTGAATAATGAGGTTGCCAATGTGCGGGCAAGTAAATTCATATTAACACCTTAAAAACATTTAACCTTCAAAGGAAACCATAACCAGCATTTCATGGAGACTTAACCATTTAATTCATCATTTAAATTTAATATATATATCTACACATATTGTACAA
Source organism: Neoniphon sammara (assembly GCA_900302535.1). NCBI lineage: Eukaryota > Metazoa > Chordata > Actinopteri > Holocentriformes > Holocentridae > Neoniphon > Neoniphon sammara. Next base: position 28,436 of record OMKZ01004619.1, read on the forward strand.
TAGCTGTTAGATGTTCCTAGCCAATTATGGACTGTTGGCTCCCTCCTATGGTTCAAGCACACATTGCACGCTTTGAGGAAGGTGGAGATAATAGATACAATTTGATGTTTGGATGTTTCATTGTGAACAGTTTATTTTGATATCAGGAAAGGGAGTGGAGGATAAAAGCATTGATAATGAGCTATCCAGCAACATCTGACTTGCAGTAAAAGCTCCCCGTCACAGTGGTGTGTGGCCATGTTTGGGCCCACGTTTTGGTCATATCCCCTGGATGAAGTGGAACCCAGAGTTAGCATGGTATCTTTTATTTTGTTTTGTTGCATACTTGTTTTCTTGTTTATTTATTTATTATGTATTTTGCTGAATCAGTCAAAAAGGCATCACAAACTGCAAGCAATATACTTAGAATACATCTGGCCAGAATGTCGCACAATCTGGCTCCACTGCTACAACTAGGCTACTAGCAGAGTAGAGTAGAGATAACTTTATTCATCCCTGCAGGGAAGTTCTTTTGTTACAGCAGTTCACAAAGCCAACATGACAAAAATGGACATGACTTAGAAAAAACACAGTGGCGTGTTGGCAATATATACAAAAATCTCCTATATTACTCTTTATTAAATAAGAATAAGTATGAAAGAAATAGAATATAATTGATATAAAAATACTGTGCATGTGGAATTCAAGTATTATGGCATCAAAGTAGCATGAGCTTAGAAGGATGATCATGTTTTCCTTTTGCATAGCCTCTTTCCAAAAATTTGCCTTCTGAAAATTCATGTCTGAAGCTCATTTCGCAAAGTTCCCATCCTGGAGCACTTGGTACAACAGCCCGTCCTCCAACCTCTGAGTAGTGTATTTGTATTAGCTATTATCTGTCTCTGCAAACAATTGTTGTGTTAGCTTGCCCCATATTTTGACATGTTTCCACTCTTTATTACTTCACCATGTAAACCTGTTTGTACAGCCATCAAATATGAAGAACACTCACAGATCCACAATGAGTCCAGATATGTTAGTTTCCAAGCTTTACTGCAGAATCTACATTAAAGAATTTCTCCAAGTAAAAGCAGTAATTCTTCAAATTATACAAGTGAATCCCAGCAAAAGTATCTTCTGAGATAAAATGTAGTATCATACAACAGCATGAGTTAACAGATGAACAACTTAACTGCATAAAGGTCAAAATGCATAAAGGTCCAAATGCTGTAAAGAGTAAAGCCGATACACACACAACCTCCTCCTCTTCTTAGAAATGTCTGTCACAGTCTACATTAGGCCACTAGGAGGCGTGGTTGCTTTGACATTCTAACACTATGAAAATACTGTAAGCAAACACATTCAATTCTATTTTCAATTAATCAGTCATTGAATAAGAAAATATTTAGCGACATTTATGCACAGCAATAAAACATATAATTGCAACATTTGGCTCTTACAGCATTTATTGTTTATGTCTTATATGTTACACTTCAGTAATGTAACAGTGAGGACGGATTTGGCAGAAGTTCCACAAAGATGTATGAGTACATAACACTGAACTTGGATGATGTCAAAATACCAAAAATGCACATCAGCCACATTCTATCACTGCAGAGAAGTATCCATTTTACCTACAGAATTAATAAAGGATTGACTGCTTAAAAACTTATTTTACTTAAATAGAAGTGGAAAGAGCTGCCTCTGTGGGTGACATAATTTCACATTTCTAGAATGGATCATGCATCTTAAAAAAAATCTTAAAATCATTGTCATTTAACTGATAACAGTGGAATGATCTGCCTTGTTTCTAGATATTGACGCTTGTTTCTGAAAAGATGCAAAACTGCACCATAAACAAGTGGAATTATCTCCAATGGCAGAATTTGTCACTTTTTAATAAAACGAAATTTCGAGAATTGTTAAAAGATTTTTCATCGTGCAGGAGTCCTGGTTATTTGAATGTACGTATCATTTATTGATTCAACTTATGTGATTACAACAGGGAGAGACTATGAAGAGCACATGCCACTGTTGCTCCTGGTGGTGTCCAGCTGAGCTCCATCACTTGCCGTTTCCGAAGGGGTCTGAGGTGGCCTTGCCTGCTCTCTCATCCCCCCCTGCCTGCATGTCATGGCCGAGGTTCGACAAGGCACAGGTACCGATACGGCAACCTCCGGGACTTCCAACTACCCTGTTAAGAGAATCCAAAAGAAATCTGACTGAGGCAAAACAAAACTGACAGATGGTTATGAAATCATGCTTAGTCATGGGTTAGACACTGTCCTGATGTTGGCCTTTTCATTAGCCTTTGTATCATTTATTAATTCATCTCGTCCACTGCCAGTATAATGGATTTTCTTCGTTAGAGCTTTCACTCCTCCAAACCAGTCTAACTCACCTGTTGCTTTTTGCGCCACTATATGTCATGTTCATCTCTGTCCTGTTTGTACAAGAACAGCATAGGTATTAAATGTTAACATTATTTCTGCTTCTCCATCAAATACTTGTGGAGCTAGTAGTCCTCAGCAGGGCCCAGGATCCTTTTTGCCTGTGTGGATACAAAATATTTGAGCGCAAGTCTACTTTCAGAATTCAGAGTCACAGTATATTTAGATTAGCATAGGAATAATAATGCTGAAAAACATGGTTTTCCAACATGAAACTATGGGCAGTGATATTTGAGGTCACTGAGTGGCACTGGGTCTTCAGTGAGTTGACATCATTGTAGTCTAAAATAATATGACGCTGCTCACTTATTCTTGAACATATTAATTACACAAGTCAGTTTTGTACTTTGTGTTTATTAGCATGTTTCTTGATCCAAACACTAACTCATTCAGTCTTTGACACATCAACACAGGTACGTAGTTTTAACAGACCTTGGTATATTTAATAAATCATACACAGCTGCTCACCCACATCCTGTACATCATATAAAGAAACTTCTGCAGCAGCAGAAAGGTAAATGCATACAGAGGTGATGATAAGCTAAAAAATGTGATGCAGTTGGAGTTACTGCAGTGTGAACTTTGATTTAGAACAAACAGCTCCATGGACTGAGACTACACTACTTCATTTTTTGCCATTGCCAAAAGGATCTCTGGTGGCGCCACCTGCTTTTTCATCCCCGTTCTGCATGGAGGAGCCCAGGTTTGCAGTCAGACAGGTGGGAAGAAAACAATCCATAAGAATTGGAGGGGGACCACTGAGGAAGGGAAGATATTGTTTAGGCTGTGGCTGGAATGAAAGAATGTAAAAGGCAAGGAAGGCAGGGATTACACTATTAAGCATGCAGATTGGAGTTTTAGCTGTACAAAGACTTCTTGAAGGGAGAGCTGCCCTGGAAGCAGACACAATCTCCTTGGTTGAGTTAAACCAAAGACCTTTGGAGCATAGAAAGAATTTCTATAAAAGGTCTCTGGTTAAACTTAAGTGGGTGGAGCCAGCAAATCACATTTATAAAAAGCATGTTAGCTAACGAGCAAATGTGAATGGCAAGAACCAACTTTGGTCAAAATATAAAATAAAAATAAAACATTTAAAAGAAAAAGTCAGCAGGCTAGCTAACTAGCTCAGCTAGATAACTGTGTGTTACTGTGGCTACTTTAAATTTACTTTGAACTGAGCCAGTTAGGTTAACTAGTTAAGCCAGATAACTTTGTATGGCTAGATTGTAATTTTCCAGTTAGTAGAAACTGTGCTAGGCTTAATATTATAGCTGCCTTCTCTCTACCAAGATTCTCTTGACTTTTCCAGTAGGTTTCAGTAGATAAAACTAGCTAATTGGCACCATCCATTGTGAGATTATGTCTGCCTCCAGAGCACCAGAGCAGGAATGTTTCAATATGCCTGGCTGAATCTCCAACCTGCATTAAACACAGACCAAGTTATGAAAGTTGTGCAGCGATACATACTCCAAGTGACCATCCCTGCAACAGAAAAAGATTTTATTAAAACAGACAAACAAACAAACAAACAAAAATAACCTCTGGGTTCTCATTTGAACAAACATGATTCAATATCAGTTGTTCTAAGGCAATCTTAACCTGTCTACTGGATGTGTGTATTTGAACATCATTTAGGTGTAAAGAAAGGCCACGTACAGATTTGGCATTGGGAGGATAATCCTGTAATGATAAACAGGTTAAACAGACATGAGTTTCAGCCTTATTTCAAATATCTGTTCTGCTAATGAGTGAGAAATTAATTATCTAGTGGGTTTATTCTACTTACATGAAAGGATTCATGCCAGTTTCATTCCTAGTGCCATTTGATGGTAAGTACCTGTTGAAATGAATAAAAGCATGCTTGAAACTGAATAAACACAAAACTTTCAACTTATCATACCTGGCATGTTGGGATTTGTTTTTTTCCTTTATTGAAATGGTACTGGATTTAACCCACAACAACAACTCTATTACACCATCCCCAACAACAACGATAACAACAAAAAATTGTACCTCAGATATTTTGAAATGCCATTGAGTACCGTGACTCCACTCAACACCTATGATACTTAGCTGTAAAATATTATGTTGATATTTGTCAAATTCGTGTCACCATTTGGAAATCTGGGGCTTTCATAGTTACTGTAGGTGCTCAACACTTACTGCGTGGAATTGCCCAAGGTATCATTAATGTGGACAGGACTCTTATAACTACAGAGAGAACAGAGAACACAGGATATTTATTGAGATTATACTCTTCTTTTTACCACCACTAGATAGTTCACTTTTCTCATGACTTACTTTGTGGAATTGTCCCCTTTGTTGTCAGATGGGAGACTGACTGTGCTCTGATCATACTGTCTACAGGCAGAGCAAAGAAAAGATAGCATCTGTCACCTTGACTTTCACCATGGTCAGCATTGGCATTCCAAGTTCAATTTATTGACTAACAGCAAACACCTTTAGCAAGCATTTTTCCTGTTTCTTAAAGACACCAGAAGCTAGTTTTCCCTCATGCATGGCATCATCAAGGTATGACTATTATTTCCTGTGCTTAAACCTTGTTGAATCAGTCTTCAGTACTTAAAGTTGATAAATGCCTTACCTCATGTAATGCATTGGGACAGGAATCCCGAAGGCACAGGCCAGCAGAACACCAAGAGACCACAGAGATTTCATGCTGCAGGAAAGAGAGCGAGGACTACTGTTCAGCCCTAATAACCAAGGATGCCCCCTCTCTGTTAGTGTCCCATTTATAATCTGCTCTGCATACCTCATAAACCTTACCAAGGCCACCAGGGCTAATCATCTCAGAATTTCCTGGCAGATCTCGATTCAGCTTTTCGTTTAAGGTCATGTTGAATGAAATGACGGGAAGACCTGGTCAGCATTCCCAGATCAGCAATCACATGATGAACGCAGTCCTACCCGTATCAGTTTGTTCTCAACTGACTGAAGGAGAGCGGAAGGTCGCTCCTGTCCACCAGGGACGACTAATGAGACCTCCCCAATGTTGTCCAAATATTTATAGGCACACATCGTTGGACAGCATCAGTGCATCAACCGCTACATGCCAGCCTTGCTCTGCCAGGGTCATGAGAACCGCATTGACCCATGCATGGGTCTGTTTTTATTCATGTTGTGGTTGGGATCAGTCAAATGTCCTTGTCAGCGAGATTCTAGGAAATACTTCCCTTCAACTCAGTTTACTCATTTAACAAAATGTCACTACAAAAAGAGATAAGCTGATCACATTAAGCAATCAGAGCCCCGGCTCTGAGCATCTCTTGTCTCAAGAATGTTGACACACTACATTCTTGCCCTGTGTTTTATTGATGGGCTACTCTCCATCTAAACCAACTCAAATTAACAGTCAGCTGACACTGCAGTATGGAGTTTTTATAGATGTAGAAATGAATGTTAAAATTTCACATCTGGTATGTGATATTTGTATGTGGCTTTGCACAGATATTGTGATGAATCAGACTATGTATAACCACAAGGATCTCACAACCAACAAGATATAATTTATTTTTTTCAATATAAACCCCTGTGGGGTTTTTATAGCTATAAGTTAATACATCTGTAACGATCACAAAACTGATTCATAGGAAGTCATTTTGCAATGCTCAACACAAAGAAAAATATGACCGTTGAAGTGTAAGGTATTACATTTCCATCATGCATGACAAAGTCCATTTTCTCCTCGTGTCATATGCAAGGAGATGGATTCTGCCGGAGGAAATAAACTACCTTGCAGCTTTGTAAACACATAACAGCAGAGAAAATAGGCTTTTACAGCTTACAAATGTGCATCTAAAAATGACAGTAGTGAGACATAGTCACACGCATACTGAAGCATTTTGCACTTCCTAAAAAGAAAACTCTTTCCCTTTGCTGAGCCTAGATATTCAGTCTTCTCTGGAAAAAAGGAAAAATACATCTTTACCATTCCAGTCTTAAATGAATGAGACTGCTCTGGCATACCTGTTTAAGACAATATCATTATCTAATCTAGAAGCAGCCTATCAAACCACCAATTTATAGTGAATTAATGTTCTTTACATAGATTTTACTTCAAGGCGAAATGATAAAGGGCATATTACAAACAACATTTATTCTGGAATGGTAGATGCTCCCTGGACACAACTGAGAACAGTGGGGTCATGTGTGGAAATCAATAATGGTTCAGTTACTGATAATGACTGCATGTCAGTAACTTCAAAGAAGCCTAGTCAACTAACAGTACTGTACAGCATGGCAAAATCAAAACACAAGGTCATTTCAACTCATGGACATCTATATTGTCACACGGTGGGTCAGTTCTCCTGCCCAGACCGCAGCGTGTGTCTGTTTGGTGGGTGGAAAGTTTATCGGAAGTCCTCGGCAGAGAACATGCCCTTGGCCCTGCGTAAAATGGAGTCCTTGGAGGCATCATAGGGATGCTCTTTGGATGGGATCTCCAGCACAGCAGGGATAGACTGCATGTGAGCGTCGATGGCGTGGCGGATCATCTCAGCAATGAACTGGTTGATCAGGATGATGCCGATGTCGTTACGGGCCAGGAAGCTCCTGAGAAAGAGAGGAATGATTAGTTGCAGCTCAGCACTACAGAATGTGTTAAATAGGCTAGACCTTGAACTACTACATATTACTACTAGTCGTGTAGAGAGAATGGCTAACCAAATTCCATTACCAAGTCTCTCAATGGCATATCTATGAGTTAGAGCCTAACTCAAAACCTTTTGTCAATCTATAGGAGCTACTGGTAAAATCCAGTAACTTAAATTACAATAGCAACAGTTAATTTTCGCCTGTTTTGTAGATTAAGTAACGTTAAGCGGTTAAAACTGACCTGCTTGCGCCTTCTGTCTGATTAGAATACTGTTTCAGCCTTGTAAACCAATACAAGGCTAGCTGATGATGCCACTTACTTGAAGGTCTCCTCGATTTCTGTTACACTTGTGTCCTTTTCCACTACCAGGAAATTCGGCTTACGGCTTTGATTCAGCTCGCCAATTCCACCGAGGAGGAATCCTGTACACGTATCTTCATCGCCAATAACGGCGATTAATTTCCCTCGACCTGCCATTATCACTTATCAACCTTGTAGATTTAGCTAGGAAGGGAGAAAAATGGAAAAAACAGCTTTCCCGAGAGATCCACTAGATCATGTGAAGGAGTCAGCTGACTGGAACTTCCGCTTTTGCAATGTGTTCAGTATTCGAAGGGCGCCGTCTTATGGTCAAACACAGAATCTAACATAAAAACAATTATTGTGATACGTTACATAAAAGACGGGCGTCTATGTCGTTTTACAACATCAACGTTAATTAGTTTATTACTGTGATTTATCGACAGATCAAACATCCATTTTTAAGGCAAATTAAAACGTGAACCTGATACGCTAAGGACACCGGGCATGCCGCGTTCAAGTGCTCCTCGTAAGCCCCCTTTTTCCGAGTTCCTGCAGTTATAAATACAACTCACCGCGCATTCAGTATTTTTGACCATATAATTTTGTGGGCCATGTTATAAAACAGTTTTGATGCGTAATCGTTTTACCCAGTCTTGTTTATCTAATCGCAGGGGTCGTTCATGCGAGCTCAAATTTTATGAATTTTTGAATATACGACGGGTACCTGAAGGCTTCCATCAGTCACGTGAAAAAGAAAGGAGGAAATTCAGATAGCCTCCAACTTCTCAAGGCAAAAGAAGTGAGGATGGTGAGTTTTTTTACGTTTCTTTCCTTATGTCTGACAAAATAATCGTCATAAACATAATAATCTGTTTAAGTTCTCAATGCCATCCATAGTATTTATCTAACTGTTAGTGTTTAATGCTTGTACGTGTCACAGTAAGAAACAGCTGACACTTCTTTGCTACCTTGCTAGCTAGCGCCCTAGCACAGCTTCCAGTATGTTTGTTGTCAATTTTCAGAGCACAGCGGCTCTGACGCAGGGTCTGGAGAGGATTCCTGACCAGCTGGGCTACCTGGTCATCAGTGAAGATGGTGTGCTGGCGGTGAGTGAGTGCCCTGGTCCTCCTGCCTAGCATTTTTTGAACTGTTCCTTTTTACAGTGGTTGTATCCCCAGCATGTACCGTATTCTCTCTCTCACGGAGGACAGCACGCCGGACTCAGAATTTACCAATTTAACACGCCCTTGCTTATTGACAAACGCACATAGTTGGCACAACCTGACCCAAAATATTTTACAGAACGTTAGGAGCCACTGTCTAATTTGGCGTGCACAAGCTAAGTTTCATTTCAGTAATCACAAATTATAACGTATAAAGTTTAAGAATACCTGAGCCAATTATAAAAGTATTTTTTAAACAAGTGGATTCGTGGATCATGCAGTGTATTTAACGCATTTACCATTGAGCATCAACAGTTTGGGTTCTCTTTTATTATGTACGGTGGCTGATAAGCAAAGCAAAATTAAATCACAAGGCTTCTAAATAGTGTGACTTCCCAGTTTCAGTATACAAAAGCAGGATGAGTCACTCCTTTGTCTCTGTCCCACTCAGTCTGCAGGGGAACTGGAGAATGATGAAAACACAGCTGGAGTGATCATGCAGATGGTCCGGACAGCGTGCCGCTTCCGGTTACATGGCTCTGCTGAGCCACCCTTCAAACGGATGTCAGGTAACACACACACACACACTAACCGTATGTAATTAATGACCCAGCTTTGATCAGGCGAATAACTTCATCAAAGGAAAAATCAATGAACACTTGGACATGATTAAAAAATGTAGTCCTTAACCAATGTTAAAGAAAATGCATGGATAATTCTCATTTCTATGCAGTTTTTTGCACTGAGAAAACTTAATGTATTCTGCCTTTATAGATTATAAATAACATGAGTCGAGTAATGAGTAATTTCTTGCACATGTACATAACATAATAAATCGCCATATTCACTGCATAGGGTTAGACCCTATGCAGTGAATATATTCTTAATTGTTCACCATGGTTACATAGGTTCAGATATGGGCATGTAAATGCATCATTTCTTTAGTATTTTGTTACAGTACGACCTACAACATACAGAATTTCTGTTTTTTTTTTTTTAATTATTCTATTTTTATTTATATCCTATTGTTTTATTTGGTGTTTTTATTGTGTAGTAGCACCTCGGGCCCATGAGGAACGACATTTGGTTGAGCTGTGTACTGTGTATATGGATGAATGACAAATAACTTGAACTTCTCTCCTGTCATTAAGTGCTTAGTTCGCCAAACCTGAGAGGTGTGAAGGCTGGACATGACACACATAACAATATAATCATGAACTTTTGGCGTGCATGCAAATGCCTTCACTCACTGTTACGTGCCACTTTTTAATTTGTGCTTGTCTGACTCAACATGTCTTACCTTCACAGTGATTTTGGAAGATTTTGTCTACACGGTGACAGTATCGGGTCAGAAAGTGTTTGTGGTGAAGCGTCAGAACAACCAGCGAGAGCCTGTGAATGTTTAATCGTGAAAGGAGGGGCATATGAAGCGAACTGTCATTCACAAACACTCACAGAACTCATATGTGGCGAAAGATGTCTTGCTCAGGACATTTGGAAGGCAAAAGTTGGTGTACAGCAGCGGTGATGATGAATGGCATTTGGCCTATGGCAATGTCACTGCCTGTGACAGAGAAGATTTCCTCCCCATCCATCCTTTGAATAGCTGAGGCGGTGGTGAGCAGATGCTGCTCACATGCTCTCCTGCAGTCCAGTGGGTTTACTTCAGTTTGCTAAAAATCAGGTTTTTGGGATAATTTTGACAGCTTTTCTAACCTAGTGTCAAGTTTCCTATAGTGAATGTCTGTTTAACTTGTGTAAGTACTAAATAATTAATAACTATACTGCATTTTTCTTTTCCCCCATTATGTGCTTTGTGTATCTTTAGAAGTCCTTGATTTTGGCTTGTAAAATTGATTAAAATTTAAAGCCTGGTTCTCTTTTTCAGTGAGTCATTTTGTGAAAGCTGCCCTTATTTTTTTTGATGGGAAAGCTTAGCTGATGTATCCCTTTGCAGCTTTTTCATAATTCAAGCTTATTTTGCTCCCGATCGTACACAATGCAGGTACCGACAAATGAGTTACAGCCTCAAACTAATTTTTACTCACTGAGCTGTTGCATATTGCCAGCCAGTACATGAAGCCTTAAAACCAGTGCACTGCACATACACAAAGCTAGAAATAGGCCAGGTTTGTCACTCCAGGTGATGTTATCTGACATTGGCCTGATCGTTGATACTCTAATTAGTATTTCCAGTTTCAAAGCCTCACACTCAAATTAGCCAAGTAGCTTAACCACTTTCATTTTGCCAGAAAAACATTTCTCCTGCTCATTCTCTGCCATATCTTCCTGTAAAAAAGCAGATATGTGTACTGACCCATCTTCAAACCTAAGCTTGAACTGAAACATACGCTATAGTGAGGTCACGGGCAGTCTTAAAATTTAAGTGAAACAATGATCTGTCTGATGAGCCCACACCAGAAAAATCAGCAGACAATTCAACAGCTGAGAAGAAAAAAAAGACACTTTTATTGCATCAATGGCCCTTGAAAATAATTAATGTCCTGCATTCTTCACATTGTTAAGGAATGGAATCGGCCTTCAGATTCGGCTCTGTGGAATAAGTCAGTCATTCAGTCAGTCAAGGAGAGGAAGAGGGGACCTGAACCTCAAGCCA
>OMKZ01004622.1:4449-15970 GCA_900302535.1 Neoniphon sammara
CACCGCACACACACACACACACACACACACACACACACACACACACACACACACACACACACACACACAGTGTTGTTGAGTGTTTGTCAGTGACTGTGTTAGCTTCCTTGACTATTTGATATGATAAACAGTTGATAGTTTGAGGGGTAAAAGTAGCTCAGTATACTATTTGTGGTGCACCATATAACTGTGTGATTGTGACGCCTGCAGGGAGCTAACTGCAGAGGACCAGATTGCGCTGCTCAAGTCCAGTGCCATTGAAGTGATCATGCTGCGCTCAAATCAGAGCTTCAACCTGGAGGACATGTCCTGGAGCTGTGGCACGCCTGACTTCAAATACCAGATCAGCGATGTCACCAAAGGTCAGCCTAAACATGGCCGCATATATTGCTGACTGCAGCGGCAACAAGACAGTGATAAGGACAACACACATGCATGCCTTCCAGTTCATGTTGCTTAGTCAATAGCTGGGGAAGAATAGACATGTATGTTGCACACATTACTCTACATAGAACCTGAAGGGAGTGGGCTTGTGTTAAGAAGGGGACTGGACCTTGTTAGATTGGCAGTATAGGTAAGCTCGCTCGCTGTGACATGTGTACACACCCATGTGCATGGAGGCTAATTCACTTATTGCTGCAGAACCAGTTTGACACATCCACAGTAGGCCCTCTGGGCATTGCTTTCATTTGCCTTTCAAACAAGACCCCTCTTTCTGAGATTAACCAAAGAATGTCACTCCTGACCTGCTTACCACACAAGACAACCACTGTCTAGCTCAGGCGAAGCTGCTCTGTTGTGCTGCTCCTTTAAATTGGTGTTTAAATTGAAATTACTCTGAATTTGAGGAGAAGAATGGTTTTCTTGTAATACTTATTATTGGGAGTAAATTAGTGCCATTTGCTTGAGTTTAGCTCACTTCATACAACATAGGATTCAGATCAGTTGTACCCCTGAAATTCACACCTTTGCAGTTCATTATCTTCTTCTAATGTAGCATTTTGTTCTGTTATAAGGCAGTTACAATATAATTAAATTGAGGTAAATGCCTGGTAATATAGGAAAACAATCAGTATGTGTATGGCTTCTCATCTAAGCATCCACATAAAAACAAATAGCCCTAAGAAATTTCAACAATCCCGTTTTATAATATGCTGATCAAAAGTAGCTCCTAGCCAAGAACCAAGCCGTGAATGCAGGACATGTCAGAAAAAACTTCATACAGATGATTCCAACAGGCAAAATGAAATATTAATGAGTAAGAAGGATGGTAATGCTCCCTGGAGGTGGATTCTCCTGGGATCTACAGTGGAGCTTGATAGGGTCTAACGATGTGTTGTCTCCTATAGCGGGCCACACTCTGGAGCTGTTGGAGCCCCTGGTGAAGTTCCAGGTCGGCTTGAAGAAACTGAATCTCCATGAGGAAGAACACGTGCTGCTGATGGCCATCTGCCTGCTTTCCCCAGGTAAGTCCAGGAGTGTGGTGTGTGGAGGTGGGAGTGTTGGTTGTGGAAGGAGCACATATGTAGGCATAAAGCGTGATGATTATTTTTGTAAGAAGGTCAGAAATTGTTTATACCTCTGTTCATTTGCATTCTTTTTTTCCAAAGAATATATTCATTGTGATTGTGGTGTTGTTTCCGGTGAAAAATTGACCAGAACAATGTGAATATAGAACATTTGAGGCGTTTGATGCCAGCTGTCAGTTTATTTAAAAAATAAAGTGCAGCTCTGTGCTACTTTAGTCGTTTCATGTCTACATGTGGTAGGCATTTTCCTTCATGTGAGCATTTGCCTTCATGTCAGTATGCCTTCATGTGAGCATGCATGCATGCGTATCATATGCATTTACATAAGATATAGTCCATACATTATACATGTGTAGTCATGCAAGTGAGCACGTGTACCTAAACGGATGTTTGCATGCCTATATGTGTATATGAGGAACGTCATAAACAATGCATAGATATCCGCTCCTTGGTCTAAATTTAGCCACTCACTTGACCAGACTGGTAGAAATAATACAAACATGAACAGATCACAATTTTAAAACTTTAAAATAGTCATCCAGTACGAATGTCATAATTCTACCAATAGGCTGAACATTCTGCTCTTGAGCTTTCCAGCATTACTTAGATTTTCTTTTTCGACCTCTGTTGCTCTTCAGCTTGTGCAACAGTCAGAGACATTTTAAAGTTCTGACCCTGCTCTCTCCTCTCTCCTCCCTTCCTGCAGACCGTCCAGGGGTGCAGGACCACGCACGCATCGAAGCCCTGCAGGACCGTTTGTCCGAGACTCTGCAGGCCTACATCCGGCTTCACCACCCAGGCGGACGGCTGCTTTATGCCAAGATGATCCAGAAGCTGGCTGACCTGCGCAGCCTGAATGAGGAGCACTCCAAGCAATACCGCTCGCTCTCCTTCCAGCCCGAGCATAGCATGCAGCTCACCCCGCTGGTGCTGGAGGTGTTCGGCAGCGAAGTCTCCTAGAGGCTGACTCTGAACCTCACTGGCGAGGGAGAGAGGACCCCCAGGGGTCGAGGAGGAGGAAGGTTGCTGAGGATGTGCTGGATGGACTGTGGATGGAGGTGTGGCATAGGGAGGGAATGGGAGAGAGACAGTGTGTGTTGCGTGTGTGGCTGCGTGTATGTCTTGTGTTTTAAAGGAGTTTATCTTGGCATAAAGACCTAGGTCAGAAGTTGTATGGAGAGTAGGCAGATAGTGACAGAGACACAGTAAACAAGGGAACTTCATATTATACAAATTAAAACCATACACACAACCTCTGCCTATATATTTGATATAGTATTTTGTCTATATTTAAAACAACAAACCGCTGCTTAATACGCCTGGACAGTGTATGTACACATGCCATGTACACACCAACACAACAAGCATACTCACTTGTTCATTTAGCCATTCAGTTTGAGCTACCTCTTGGTTTTACTAGGGTTGTTTTGAATTTGTATCACTTATGTGAAACAGTACCTTTTCCACAAAACAATATAGCTACGGTAAGAATGAGTTTTATCGGTGCAAACAGTGCCTGCACATTACTTTGACTTTTTGACGTTTTGAATACACCTTTTGTCCTCATCCGCTCCTTTCCAAGGCAATGTGTGTATATGACTGTGTATACACCTCAAACACATGCCTCTTGCCTTTCACCAAAGGTATGGTCAGCTACTTTCTCAAAAGCTTCCGATATCTAAAAATAACCTTACACCATGGCCTTTTCACAGATGCAGTCGCTCTACCTACTAGCAAGAAATCTGACTAGCCTCAAAGAACTAATGAAGGAAATGTCTTTACTAGGGTTTATACTGCAGAGTACAGAATCTAGTCTGTAATTTAGCGAGAGTGTGATTGGGTTTTGGGGTGGGTGCTTTTGAGGTGAGAATTAGCCACTAAATGTGTTAGCTACTTTTACACTGCTAACTGTCAATCAAACCAAGCCTGCATTATGGCTGGATATTCGTCTCTTTTTTGGAAATTGATTTGCTGTAAATAGTTAACTGCTACACATGTATCCTAAGCACTGTTATACCACCTTTTACTCAAGCCTATGTATTGATATATGTACTATCGCAGATTTTAAAGGGCTACAATGCCAAATCTAACTGGAATAGTAAAATAAGGCCAAAGCAAGCCAGCTATGGGCCTATATTGTATTATATAGCCACATACCATACCAGGAATTGGCATAGATAAGGATGTAATGGCAATGGATGCTTTTTTATTTTAACATAACTTCACCTTTAAAACAATTCCATGAATTGTTCCTCCTCAGTATACAGTGAGCTAGGTGGGCGGAGAGCTCAACAAGCTGCTTCAGACCTCCACAGATATCACCCCTTTCGTTTCTGACTGGGAAGTGGATTTTCTAGAATGTCTGAGAACCTGGTTGTTGTAGTGGTGAGCATCCCTGACACCCAGGTCCTCCCGTTCGATGATGTATGCTGCGCAGCCCTCTAGTGGCTGTATCATGTAAATACCAGGTATATATTATATGTCTGCAGCTGTACATAGGGCTACATAGATATTACTCTAGGCTAAATTTTCAAAACTATATATGCAAATACAATATTGACCCTTTTTGTTTAACGATCCATTATAACCCTGTTTTGAGACTCTATGCTCTTTTGACTTTGTACATGTTTTTGGTAAGAATGAGTGAGGAGTGGCTTAATCGGGGATTGGCTGCGTATTTGACAGAGTCAAATGCTTTATGTTTGTTTAGTGGTGGGTTGATTTACTTAGTTAATTTCTAAGACTCATTTTTGAGATATAGGGTGTTGTACAAGCTGAACATACAGTGCTGCTCTCTAATATAAGCCATATAGACCACCAAGCTAGTAATAAAACTGATACATTACAATAGATTGAAAATCATAATGATTCCAGAGCCTTGGATATGCTGATAATATAATCTAGTGTACTCACATGCTGTGTATCTATGGCTTTGGATGATTCCGTTAGGCTTGTATACAATAGGAACTGATATGCCTTCTTTCTACCTTGAGTCGTCTTTGGCTTGTGCTTCATTAGGCATCATTAGGCTTCATTAGGCATATGAGATGAATTTCTAAGAGTATTCCAAGAGAATACTAGGTTTCAAGGCCAGTAATGAATGGTTTGCTGCATTTGAGATTATGGTAAGACTATATAGATGACATCTTTGTCTCCAGTTGTCTCGCAACCCTTCAGAGACAGTGCCCCAAACAAACTTTAGCTCGCTGTCCCCGCAGGAACAGTCATACCAGAGATCTTACACAGGAGGCAACCTCACTGTGGCCTTGAATCCAAGAGGAAAATCCCTTGAAGACGACGTGATGGTCTTGAACTTTTCCATTCTTTCTGACTTTTTTTTTTGTCTTCTGCGACATACGCTCCCTGTGATCGCCCCAGGGAGCTTCGTGTGACATCATCTCAGTCAGCAGACCAGGGCTTTTCTTTGAGCTTGCCCTTAGTGGAGGATGAGGAGAGAAAGCATATTTGTGTTGAACAACCTGTTCCTCACAACTGCCTTCTGTCACTCATCCTTGAGGAGACTCGTAGCACTCGTTGCTTGAATCTTGGTCTTTTTAACCTGTCATAGGAGTTTAAGTCGGCTCTTTATTCCAGCCTGTGCTTTTAGCCTCTGTGAATACTTGGATATTCTGCAAGCTGACAGTTAGATGGTTGAATGATCAGCTGATTGTTCTGCAAAGCACAGATAGTAACTACATTTTGGATGTTTCCATAAACACCTAATAATCGTGATTAGTTTGGTATTCATCCTGAAAATCATGGCAATTAAATACAATATATAATTACTAATGTCCCATAAATTCCCCTGGTGTGATTGAGATGTAAGGAGTTGAGACTAGTGTCTTTAGACAGTACCACTCATATGTACAGTATGCCAGTTTGATGAGCGGTATGATGTGCGTGGTTATTGAATATGACTTTTGAAGTTTGGAAAGTCTCCATGTTGATTTTCAGAATACATACCTCTGTATGTAGATATAGGTTTGATTACGTTTTATTTTCTTTGCGCTAGAGATACAGTGCTGATTTGTGTATGTACAATACAGTGGGAGGTTTGGTTATCATGTAAGTGCCACAGGGAGAGTTCCCTCTACACAAGAACAGGGTAAAGGAGGAGTTGCTCTTGGGAATTGGGAAGCCAAACAGGAAAAAACCTGGTGATGCATTATATGGCTTTTAACTGAACACACAGTACAGGGGAATTCTGGCTCAGTACAAGGGTTTCCCCTGTTATGATAAATACATGTTTTACTCATAGGCATCTTCTTCCTGATTGCCTATTTCAGTCCCAACCCTGCTTACATAATGTGCAGATACAATATGGTGCAATTCCAAGTTTTTTCCTTTGGTTTTACTACAGTTAGCTGCTCAGAATCCGTAAATGTTAACTCTGCATTGTGTTTGTTATAATACTGGAACCTGAAAACCATAAGGCAATGGAAATCTATAACAAATTAGATAGGTTTGTCTTTGGTAAGATTTCCTTCACCTTCAAGATTGGAAACAACATTACACACAGTAACAATGCCTGCAATATACAACGCATGGTACACTATCACCAGCAAGCTTTACAGATTATCATGTTCTTAAACATTTTTGAAGTTATCTTGTATAATGGTTTTACAAAAATCGCCATTACAAATCCTGTCTGTAAAACATGTAGTATTATATTCCTCAAAGAAAACAGTTGGCCATCTCATGCGATGGCTTTCAAGTCATTTTTTCCGAATAGGACAGGGATTGTAATGGAATCAACTCAATGTAGTTCTTAAAAAAGGAGTGTCCACAATGGATGTACACCATAATCTACCTAAAAAAACCTACCTCTTTTAGCTACAGATTTTGCTTTAGCATTAAGCAGTTGCCTCTGTTTTTACTTTTGTAATATTTGTATTCATGTTGGTATTTATTGCTGTCTAATGAATCATACTTCAATGATTACCTCAGAGATATCTCACAGATTGGGAGAGTCTAGCTAATGAAGTCATTCATAGTTTGTTTTTTGTACAGTTTTTTTTTCCTCCGACTAAGCATTGCCTTTTTTAACGCACAAAACACCAGGACTTGTTTTTATATATAGTGCCTGCACTCTTACCAACAGGGCTCAGACTGGCTAGGCTGCATTTATTCCAAAAGTGTCATCCTTCTCTGCATTATTTACCTTTGCTCAGTCATTGAGATACCTAAGTAGCTTTCAGCAGTACTTGCAATCAATTTTGTTGCCATGTTGCTGATATCTACCTTGTTTTTACAGTTCTTAAGGGCAAATTGGAAACAAGAACTTTCTGGAGTGAATGCAGCTCTATAGGATGAATGACCTGAAAGACTTTGTGGCAGGTGGAGAAATGAGAGATGTGTATGCGCTCCTCTTGGTACAGTTAGCATGGCCTTTGCTCTTTAGTACACCATCCTTACCTTGTCCGTTTTACTTGCCCCATCATTTCTTCCATACCCTCTCCTCGTCTTCCCTTCTCCTTCTGCCCCGCAGTTCGGCTACGAAACCTTTGTCATTCCCTGTCGGTCTTTTGATTTTCAGAAGAGGGGAATTAGGAGAGGTCCAAGCTCAGTATACATGCAATGCTGCTTTATCTTGAGCATCACCAAGCCGCGTGTTATTGACACTACATAAAGTGGGTAAAGTCCCAAATGTCTTTCTCATGACAGTCCACGTTGAACGATCATGTCTTTTGAAACGTAGTAAACTTAGCGGTGCTTATTGGAAATACATCCAATCAGATCCTAGTACCATATCAATGGAGCAACTACTCACCTTGGTGAATTTAAACTTTGAAGTTTTTTCTATTCTTGTCAAACTGCTTCAGTTAAACACTGAATGAAATTAAGAGTTTTATTGATAAGTGAATACTAACAGTGTGGCCATAGTCACATATACCTTGAGCTGTGCCATATGACCTTTTGAAGGCAGGGGAGGATTTTATGAAGCTGGCTTCAAATGTTCACCAGCTAATCTTTGAGATGAAATAATTTAAATGAAAAAAAATGAATAAATTAAAGATTGTGGAAAGATTCCAAGATTGGCTTACTACTTAAAAACAAACGCTCTTTCAGCCCTGCACATTGATGTTTCATAAAAACGAATTTGAATTTGGTGTTAAATTATGACAAATCATGTCAAGTTCACTTAAAAACCCCAAACAACAAAAGCACTTAATGTATTATTTGTAACACATGCATACTTTTTAGATGAATCTACTAGCCATAAACTGCCTGTGAAGGTCAGCATGAAATGGCTTCAATTATCAGTTAATTCATCTAATTTCTAATGTTATTGCAATTTATGTTTTGTCTTTTTTTTTCAAAGATCTTATTCTTTTTTCTATTATAAATTGGTGTTTATGTAATGTTATTTTTGTCAAATGTTTTGCAAATCAAAAATAAACAACTGTACATAGTATGGGCTTCTGTGTGATTGTTTTGGGGATTTGTGTTTCTCTTAGCCACATTGAGTTTATCTTAATATACAATATGTCAATTATTGTGCATCACTGAGGCTACATTACGATGTTTTTTGCATGCTGCTACTGCTGCATAACAGTACTTTACATTCAGTGACTCTTAGGTAGTCATGGTATATTGCTATAATAGATGAATGAGCACAGTTTCGACCAGAAACTTGCAACATGCACTAATATAAAACTGTTTCAGCCAAAGTAACAGTCCATACTTTTTAGGGTCACCTGAGGCTCTGCAGAGGCAGCAGTGGTTAACTTTTTTAGATATGCTTTACATGGAACATTGTTGCAGGGACGCACAGTGCAAAGAAAAAAAATAATTTAAATATTTTAACTAATGCTGTTGAAAGTATAAAAGCACTACAGTAAATACTGTTGCTCTAATGTATTCAGGGCTGATGGTCATGCTGGTTCAGGGTCGGTTTTTGACCCCTGGGTTGTCCTCCCTGCAGTCCTTGGGTGCGATTTGTTTAGTGTCTCAAAGGTTTGGGGAAGTCAGTGGAACTGCAGAAGGTGGGGACATTTTTGTTTGTCATATATGTCTTATTAAAAGTTATTCTGCTGTGAATGATGTAATATATTATAAAAATCTGATTTAAAACAACAAAACAAGAAACAGTGGAGGGGGTATACAGGTTATGTTTTTAGAGGTAAATTCTGTTAAAATTATACATTTTATATATGCCAGTATTCCTATATTCTGTATAATACAATTCCCAATCCGCTTCTATTTAGTGCTATTCAAAGGCCGACTGCTTTGAATTATTGTAGTTTAATGGCAGATGAATGGGAGTCAATTGCAGCTTTTTCAAATACAATGGCTCTTTTTTTCTTTTTTTAATATAATGTATATCAAGTACAGCCAGGATATGAAACCCATACACCCATATGCTCTCATTATATTTAATTTCTAGTTTCTAGTACGTACTTTCTTTCTTTCTTTCTTTCTGTTTCTCTTTCTTTCAGTCTGTGATATAAAATCCTCTAAATGTTTCTGTTTATTGTATTTGATCACATCATAATATTTGCATGCTGCCAATTGGCCACCAGAGGGTGCTGTCTCTCATCACTCTAACTGCTCATTGACCTAATGACCTGTCTTCTTCAACACGAGGACCAGTCACTGCAGTTTAAATTAAAGTAGTTAAATTATTTAAGTTACGCTGAACAGCCTTTTTAGAAAATGTTGTGTAGAAAAAACAACAGTCAGTAGCCTTTTTTTTTTCAGTTTTCACTGTGCTGCTTGTGGTTTGTCAGTTACCCAGCAGCCCCCTGTGCACCGACGGTACAGTTGTAATTTCAGCTCCAGATATGTGCAATACATCAGGAGAGATCTGAGGTCACTGTCTGTTACAATGCACATCTGTCTAACTGGTGTGAATGGAGAGAGAGAGAGAATGCATTGGAAGTGATGTGCAGGAGGAACAATAAAAGGTTATCAGAGAAATCCAGTCATGGCGTGACAGTTAATTGTCAGCTCTGGTATGAAGCATGGGCACTTCTTTTCCCTGCTGATAAGGCTGTGCCCGTGCAGTCTGCTGAGCTGTTACCTCTCTCCTCGAGGTTAGATGAGGAGGAGGAGAGGCTCTGGTTGCAGCGACCTCTCCTTAGGTGTGAGGGGTTTGGCTGCATTATCTTACAGCAGGGGAATGAGATACTGTACGCACTGTACTTTCTCACAGGGGACGGGTTTCTGCCTACACGTTCCCTTCCACATCCTGTTACCTGTAAGCAAAATTCACCAGGCGTTAATCTGAGATACACTGCTGAGGTGAGTCCAGGTGAGCAAAATTCCTAAGGGTTCATAATGGTTCTACTAAGATGTGGGCCAAAATGCATTCATGTAATGCCAATTACCCAGTCATCTTGCATTTATTTGCACTCATAGTTCACACCTATACCTATCAGTCAGCAATCAACAGAAGATAAGATTATCAGACACTTGACTTGTTTTAGGGCTGTTCTGTACTTCCTGCCAAGTTTAACATTCGTCTTTCATTGACTGATAAGACCTATCATTATTGCTATTGTAGTAGTATATTTTTTTCTTCAGAATTACTATAAAATAAATGGTTCACTTTACTCAGCCTTTGTAACTGTAACCTTAAAACTCTTTCTCATCATGAGCAGACACTTAAACCAGGCTCTTAGTCTTTATTAGTTTAGTTTATTTGACAATAAAATCAAGATTACAACTGAGCTTGTTTGTCCAGGATAACACAATAAAGTCTTGGGCTTGTTTCCACTGGGGTCTTTGATATAAAAACAGCAAAGATGCCATGTAGTACCCTCATACAGGCAGCATAAAAAATACAGTCACAATAATACCCATTATAAAAACATTACATAAGAAACAACCTATAGTCATAATATCATGGAGGTGTTTTTTTTTAAAATAGCAATTTCTTTAATGTTAAAACTAATCAGATTAGTTTATGTCTGACATCAAATTTCCAAGCTGTTCCATTCTCTCAGGGTTTAAGCTGAATACTTCAACTTTCAGCTTCAACTTCTACTATTTCAATTACTTTTTTTTTCCTAACTTGACAGCAAATTTGGCCCTGATTTGCCTCCATAAAAAGGTTTGTTTGGTAGTGTGGTGCCCTCTCGCCAAGCTATTATCCAAGACACAGCCAAAGTAATCACCTATTCCCTAACCATTAACTCAGTCACTTTATGAAATTTTTATGCAGTTAATAAATGTAATTAAATGTTTTATGTCATTACCAAATGCCATTTTATGTCTTGGTTCTAAAAGTTTTTATGATTTTTCTTAGACAGGCCAATAAAGGAATTCAAGGTATTGGCCTTCTGCCTGTCTCCTGTCACTCAGTCATTGCTGTCACTGCTCGATGTCCCATGTTGTGCGCTCAGTGAACCAGGGTCAGACCAGGACAGTTTCTTGGAACTGTGCCATGCACCTTCGTTAGGTTTTTGGGTGAGGCACAAACTGTTAATGGGTACCAGATAAAGAGAGGGAGCAGACACGCTGCAGAATGACCCAAGCACACTTGAACAGAAGGGTGGTCCCCGCAGGAATTTATTTCTGTCTGAGGGGTATTAATACTGACGGGTGGTGCCCTGTTACTATCAGACTGAGGGGCTGATACTGCTGCCCCAAACAGCTTGTGGGCATACTGATAGACTGATACACTGGGGCCTTTCTGTGTGAAATCTAACTGTATGTTTTACCAAGAATCACGCCTGGCATAATGAGAACTGTTGTATTTTTGCACCCCAGCTTGGGGCATGACTGTTCACTTGGCACAGAGCCTCCTGGAGGGGGTGACGGTTGTGACTTTCCATAATAACAAGGGCGTGTTGTTTTCTGTGTGCATAAATGTATGTGCCTGTGTGTATGTGTGTGTGTGTGTGTGTGTGTGTGTGTGACAGAGTGTATGGGGCGAATGAGAGAGGATCCTTTTTTCCTTCTTTTTTCTACTGATTCTATACCCACTTATCTAGATTGGATGTTGGATGCCCTTTATGCGAGTCATCCAAACATCATTAGGGCTAAAC
>OMKZ01004622.1:15990-23490 GCA_900302535.1 Neoniphon sammara
GTGCATGTATGTGCCTGTGTGTATGTGTGTGTGTGTGTGTGTATGTGTGTGTGTGTGTGTGTGTGTGTGTGTGTGTGAGAGAGAGAGAGAGAGTGTTTTCTTTCAAACCAAACAGCCAACTCTAGTCATCATGCACTCATGGTAAGACGACAAAAAAAATGATGCAATTGGGCCGCTAATATGAAGCTCATGCTATGCATTGCCTATGTGTGCATGTGTGTGTACATGTGTGTGTGTGTGTGTGACAGAGTGTATGGGGCGAATGAGAGAGGATCCTTTTTTCCTTCTTTTTTCTACTGATTCTATACCCACTTATCTAGATTGGATGTTGGATGCCCTTTATGCGAGTCATCCAAACATCATTAGGGCTAAACCCGCCATGTGGTTTTGGTTCAGAATGTGAGGAACGCATGCATCGCCCGTGGATGTTTCTCTACTCTCAGGCCCTACATGGGGCAAAATAACATTCTCTCTCCTCACAGAGCTGAAGGTGGAGACAGCGGCAAAATACATCTGAAAAAATCAGTAAGCCTTAGATAGAGTGTTTACAAGCAGCAGTCTGTAAGTCACAAGTTGACTATTCACAGTAGTATAATGTAGTGTGGTTAATCCGACTGATTTGGGTGAAGATCAAAGCATTATGTAAAGGAATCGTTTCAAACACACATTTGTAAACAACAAGATTAAGAAAAAATGTTAAAATTGTATCCAGAATATTTTTCTCTCCATGCTTTTCTTTTCATCCCTCTTCTGAGCTGGACATTGTTCCAAAGAGAGGAAAGAAAAACATCTTGGGAATTTTTTTATTTTTTTTTTCTGTTGTTCTTGTGCCCTCCTCACTCTCCAGGCAAGAGGAAGAGGGCAGAGCTGAAAGAAGAGGTATGTGCATTTGTGTGTGTGTGTTTGTGTGTGTGCGCGTGTGTGTGTGTGTAAGTGTAAGGAAGTGTTCTCCTCTGGAAAATAATGGCTGCGAAATCACATTAACGGCCAAGCATTCAAACATTTCCTCCATGTTTTCCCGTGGCCTATATTTATATTCTCAGTGTGGCACAAAGCATGTCACTGTGTTTATTCAAGTTTTTACCCACTGCAGTCATGTGGGTTTTATGATGCGCTGATTTCATTATGGGCCTAGATGGAGTTTAGGTGGAAAGTTAGAAGAAGTGCTGATTTATTCTTAAGGTATGTCTGAAAAAAAAATTACTCAAGTTACACTCAATAAACAGATTTAACTTAAATTGCAGTTTCCCCTTATGAAGGCATTTATAAACTCATAAATTAAGTGTACTCTACACTTGTTCTGCCACCCAAAACACACACACTTTCTGCACTTCTTATTTTTATACCCCATTTTTGATTCATGATTGCTATTATCTATGAAACATCTGTTTGTCTTTACATTGTTGTCAATGTCTGTGTAAAATGCTCTTTATAAGCTATAACTTTAATAATAATACAGTATTCATTTTTGTTTCACTGACAGTTTTCAAGAGGCTGGCAAGCCCGACCTCTCATTATAGCCGACTGAGAGGTAGTGAGGTGGATTTTACTCTCTCTCTGGTGAAGCGATCACATGCTAATTTGTTTGTTTGCCCTCAAAATCAAATAACTGTGTTCACTTCAGCAGTTGGCGTCTCACTGTTCATTTCAATACTGGCATGCAAATGAAAGGTCACTGGTTTAAATCCCCCGACCAGCAGGGGAAAATCTGACAAGGAAAGTGAACACTCTTTCCTCCCTCAGCCACTACTGTTGATGTGCCCTTGAGCAACACTTTTAAACCTCAACTGTAGAGGACTAAATGTACTGGCCTGGGCTAACCCTAAACCTAAAATAAAGACACAAGGCAGTGTGAAACATGGAATAATATTAATAATAAAACATTCAACACTTGTATTACTCATGCATTATACATTGGCCTGCATGGATAGTGTTGAGGTAAACAAATTAGTTGACACTGATCAAAAGACAACAGCAATTGAAAGGAAGCCAATATGAAATTATATTCTGAATAGCACGGGCTTCTTACACGTGCATATGTGTGTGTGTGTGTGTGTGTGTGTGTGTGTGTGTGTATTTGTGTGTAGTGTACGGTGAATAAGGTGATTTTAAATGTCAGCGCCTGATGCTTGCACAAGTACCTCTGTGGTTTCCTGAACATCTAGGCTGTGATCACACACACACACACACATTGCCGTAAGCTGCACCACAGAGCTGTGTTAACAGGTTTGTGGAATAACCCAGGTTCAAATTTGATAGAAGTGTGTAGCATGTCAACATGTGCATGCATGCCCGAACATCATCAGTAGTAGGTAAACAGTAGGTCAGTGGTTGATGTGCACTGACCAAACCAGGTGTGAGGTGGATTTGTGAGACCTAAACAGATGTATACATGAGCAATGCATGTGTGCATGTGTGTGTGCATGTGCATCAGAATGTATGTGCATATGGACACTCACGTGTACTATGATGTATGTCTGCTTCTGTAATACTGTAATACACATCATTTATGTCAAATACATCAAATATGTTATATCATACAGTGCTGTTGTGTGTATATGGATCATTAATGTGTGTGTGTGTGTGTGGGTGGGTGTGTGTGTCTGTGTATGTGTGTGGCATGAGGGGCTCTGTGGCTAGATGCTGTGTTCAGGCATGCAGCGGGGCATTTTCTGTGTAAAAACCACCGAGCCTGTTTCTGATGACAGCTGGAGAGAGGGGGACACCTGTAGCCCTCCTCACCCGCCCCTGTGGTCACCCTGGCCTACATACAGCGGAGAGGGTGAGAAACAGACGGAACAAAGCATTCAGCTATACCTCAAGAGCAGAGAGGGTGACAGGGAAAAAATGTCAGAGGTTCAGTAAGAATGATAAACTAGAATGTGAGAGGACAAAACAAAAAACAAGAGAAATGTTGCAGTAGAAATGTCAGCCTTAAGGATAAAATATCATCTTATGAGGTGATTTTTATTTTTAGAGAAGCTTCCACATAGTAAAGAACTGTTGCATTGGTGCTGCAAGCAGCATTCTGAAAATCCACAATATTTATTCTTGTATATTTCAAGCAATCACTAATTTACCAAGCATTTCAATTCCATGTCAAGACTTTAAAGGAACAGTTCACCTAAATACTAAAACAAGCTCAAAGTGCAAAAATGTACATGTGAAAAACTCAATACCAACAGCTCTTTCCAAAAACAATGACACAGATACCCAGAACTATTATACTATAGGGAACTATTTCCTACGGCAGAACACTGGCAAACTGCATCTAATTCGTACTGAATGAGGGCAGAGACATACAGTTTGTCGGTGAGGAAATGGAAATAGTAAGGAAATAGTTCCCAACAAAACTCTTCTCCCTCGAGGGCTGTGGCCGTATCCATATCATTGTTTCTGGAAAGAGATGTTGCTGTTGAGTTTTTCACGTGTTAATTTTTGAGTTTGAGCTGCAAAACAAAAACCCATCCAGCCCCGTTGTGTTGGGTGGCCAGGAGACAAGGGAGATCGCAGCAGACTGGAAACCTCGCAAAATCACACAGAAACTATCTGGATGGACAGATTGCATTTGGGCTAAGGAGTTTAAAAAAAAAAAAAAATTTTTTTCTATTTTGGGTGAACTGTTCCTTTAAAGCGACATGGACTTAGGACTTGGCAATTCCTCCCTGTGTATAAGACCACACCGGCCCAAAAATACAGGGCAAAACCACCTCTTTCTCCTTTTCTCATCCTTTCTCTTCCCCTTCCCAGCTGCATCCTCCTCTGTCTTCTAATCTTAGGATCCCACACACAGTCAATCACTGTGCGGCTGCTGAAGCAAGGAGTTCATATATGCACACACAAACACGTAACACTCACACACATGTACACACCCACACACACCCACATGTACACATACAAAGAATGAAGGTTATATTTAAGTTTGATGGTTCTGTGATACTGCTTATTTTCATATCAGAATGTAAGACAAGAAAAGACTGCAGAGGAAGAGTCAGAGAGAGAGAGAGAGATAGAGAGAGAGAGAGTGTGCATGTGCTTATGTAGTAATAGCTAGTTGGGTCATGTGGGGCGGCACCCCGTGAGTGCCACATTTTAAATAATATGAAAATATTATGTCCTCATGCCATGTATCATGGACATAAACCTTGCAAGCTATGTAAAGATCATTTAATTTAGTCAAACCTCCAAATCTGAAAAGGGCATTTCTGTTTCCTTCCATCCCTAAATAGGATCTGTTGCTTGAAGAATTGTATGTATGAGCATATAGGGATCTGGGACAGTAAATGTAATAGTTGTCTATACCTACGGTCACTTGACTGCATATTTTCCACAAATACACACAGCTGCACAGTCCTGCCTGCACCGAAACCTGATCAACCACTGTTTGGGAGATTGTCCTCAATGTGCTCTCTGATGGTACAGTGTTGAACTTGAAAGCATGCCCGGCTGCACACTCAACTTTTATCTAAAATTCATTTGGAACAACTTTTGAAAAAATGCCTGCTGTCTGCATTATAGTGTACTTTTAATTACCTTTGCACTGAAATAAAATAGATGACATGCAGTGGTTGTGCAGAACACAATACTATAACTGTTCGTCACTGGTGACACTGGTGACTGAGAGGTGTAGTATTAGGACAAGAAGTCTGTAGACAGGACACAGTTCTAGCGCAGGTGGCCAACGTGTGTGTGTCTGAGTGTGAGTGTATGCGAGTGTGAGTGTGTGTGCGTGCGTGTGCGCGCATTTTGTGGTGACAGGGTGAGCTGCACTTCCGTCGGTGCACAGGTGCGTCGCGACATGCAGCCCCTTCGCAACCTTGATCTCATCCACACACACCAACAAACACACTAAAGATGCTGCGATAAGGTCCCATCTCCAACCTTACGCGACGGTGGTATTTCAGCAGATACGAGGAGGAGGGGATTTCACAAGAATTGGGCCTCCGAGGAGAAATGCTCTCTAGACAAAGCAGACTTTACATGTGTGATCTGTGGAAGGCAAAGTCTGCATCAAAAACTCCTGCAACAACAGAGGGAATAGCTCATTTTCAAATAGAATGATCTTTAAATTTGAATGAATTACTAATCTGAGTGTCAATTTTGTGCTGTTTTTGTGTGTGTTTTTGTGTGTGTGTGTGTGTGCATGGTAACATTTTTAGTAGATGCATACATTACGTGTGTGACAGTGTGGTTTCTGCTGATTGTATCTCATGATCCTTGTAGCTATACCGTTTTTTTTTCTTCTTCACATTATTTTTCTCTCCCTGCTGTGCATATTCACAACAAAAATGCAGCTTGTCTTTGAGTCTTCTGAGATGTGAGGGTCTCACCTCAAACCAGATGCAGATGCTTTCTAGCACAAAAGAGAGAGAGAGAGAAAGAGAAACGCACGTGCACAAACAGCAAAACAAAGCAAAGGAAAAACAATGTAAATATGAATGGTAGTGGTTTTACAGTACTTGAAATGTTCTACATTTTAACACACTGCAAAGTGAGGTGTAAATTTAATTTGGTCAGTGTGTGTCAAATGGAAATGTGTCAGTGTACAAGTAATTTCCATGTCAGTAATGTCAAGAAATGTTCCAGCATTAACACATGATGATTTACTGAAGTACAAAGTCACCTCCAAATATCCAGTACCCACCTAGCCAGGGTGACTTCATGTTATTTCCATTACCTTCCATCCCCTCCCACACACACACACACACACACACTCACACACTCACACAGACGCAGGGACCTGCAGTCTGTTGTCCTTGCGTCAGGCTCGTTCACTCTCCCTCTCAGCAGTTCAATTTCCCAAGGCTGTTTCATAAAAGAGGGCCCAGTTAATCGGAGGCACATCCACCCACCCGACAGTGAATCGGTTCTGCAACAGCTGAGCAAAACATCTGCTGGGCTTTCGCTTCCAGCAAGGGAGTCCTGGGCTTGATTTAGACAAACGTTTGACATAAACAGATAAATTTGTTGATTCCACTTCCAGAAAACGTCCGCCCTTCCCTTGTGCTGTTGCTCCTAACAGAAACCAATTTTGTCTTTGTGCATCATTTGTACTTCAGCTGCACTCCTTCAGGCTCACCCCACTTTCTTTCTGCATGTGAATCCATATCTGTAAACGCGTCCAAAAGTTTTAACGGACCCCCGCCCTCCTATTTTCTCCCTCCCTCTTTTTCTCTATACAGCTGTTCCCTTGCCTCATGTTGCACATTCTTTCATTCTTTAGGGCTCTGGCTGTCAGGGACCCATTACTCTCCTTCCTGCTGTGTGTGTGTGTGTGTGTGTGTGTGTGTGTGTGTGCGTGTGTGTTTGTGAGGGAGAGAAAGGGAGAGCGCAACAGAGGCAATGCAACAAATTGAGAGGGATCTAGAGCCTGAAAGACAGTCTACAGCTGCATGAGGAGCCCCCTCACTCACTCTTTCTCTCTCACACACACACACACACACAAACACACACATACACACACAGTCCCCCAGCTGTTTGTCTCTTGCCAATTACTGCAGACCCTGCTCCTCCTGTCCCCTGTTCCTCCCCCTGGTCCCATGAGCACCTTCCTGCTCCAGCTATTTTTAGCTTGAGAGAAAGAGAGAGAGAGGGAGAGAAAGAGAGAGAGAGAGAGAGACAGTGAGAGAGGGGCCCCATCATGGCCCAATCACGGTAACCACTGTATAACCACTGCCCTCATATTTTCAGCACTCTCCCTCACTCCCCTCCCCTCCGACTCCCTCCCCAAACTTCCCTCGCCCTCCTCCCCCTCTCCGTCTTTGGCCACAGGCTCAGGTAATATACTTGGGAATGCTAAACAAAGGAAAAGCGCAACACAAAAACAGGCATGGAAAGCGACCCGACAAACAACAATGCAATTAGTCAGTGTTTGGTCTGGCTGGAACAGCCCTGACCTCTCAGGAAACCCCCCCTTCCCGTCAGAGACGGGTCGGCTCGCCGCTCGGCTGATTGAAGGCTGAGAAGCACAACAGCCAGCATTCTTGGCATGAGTGACACAGTTCGAGGGTGTATTCCTTCAGAAAGGTCATTAAGGCCTACATACAGCATGTCATCCTGCGCGGTCATGACAGCATCTGTGCAGTTTAGGGTTTAGGAGCACACTGGGAAAGGGATTTTTGGAGGCAAATCTGATGCTGATAAGATTCTGATGGTCTGTTTTCTCAGCAGAGGCAACAAATCAGCCGTCGGAGCTTTTGAAATACCGTTTACATTGCAGAAATACCCTTGCTAATGCCGTGAGCAGTAATCATTAAGTAGATAAGTTAAAATGAACAATGCTCATTCACAAGCTGATAAAACAATTCCAATATTTTCCTCCTCTTGTGATCTGTCTTGACTGGTCTGGCAGATAAAGGCGTCCCTCTCTCCTACTGCTCCTCCTCACACTCGAGGGTCCTGACTGTGCCTCATGTTTCCAGATGATGCAGATCCCATTGTGCTCCTCAAGGACGCCTAGCCTGCTTCCTATCAGCGTTGTCGACTTTTTTTTTTTCCTCC
>OMKZ01004622.1:28490-30394 GCA_900302535.1 Neoniphon sammara
TCAGGAGGTTAAGAGGCCACAGTCAGCTGGAAGTGGCCCAAAGGGACATAACTCTCCCTCTCTCCAGGTCACTGACTGATACTTCATCTCTGTGCAGCGGTCACGTCATGGGTGTGTAAATCTTCTTGAGTGGGTGTTGACTGCACAGAAGGATTGGTAGCAGGGTTGTGTGTTTGAATTTCAAAGCCGAAACGCTTGTCTTGCATAGTGTTTAAGTTTATAGCCCAACGCTAAAACGTTAAACCTGAAGGTATACATTTTAAACATGAAGTTATTTGTCTTTAGGCTTAGTTAACCCATCAAGCCAGAATAACCAGTACTGTTTTAGGAGGTTGAGGAACTTTCCCAAAATTGTGTTAATCCAAACAAACCAGTATGTGCATGATTGTTCTCAGCTACCACATGGTCATGGATTTACAGTGTTTCACGTTTTCTAAGAGAAATTGTTCAAAAGCAGCACTGTAACTTTGGATATCAGTTTACAGTGGGCTAAAAGAATGGCAATACAGAATGGATCACCTATATTTTAAACAGTGAACTGTTATTCACGTCAGTGCAGGAAGCTTGTACTGAAGTCAGGTGGGCACTGTAAAAGGATGAGGAAGGAATACAAGGTTAGCGGTTGAAATAGATCATGCTAAGGACTGGCCTACATGAGGCTCACCTCCATCCTTGTCACTTGAACCAGCAGTTGTTTGTGTTTAGATGTATACAAAAGGCACAGTGATTCATTTGGCTATCACCCCCTTGTGGAAAAGCAAACTCACTGCAAGATTGTAATTACAGAGTTCATGTAACAGTAGTAGTTTCTTTTAATTTTACTGCCATGGGGAAGCCTGGTTGCATAGGGACATCTTGAGAGCAAGGATTCAGATAATGTCAGGTATCTTGCACAGGGATGGAAGCCATTATTTGCGGGATAGTGTGAGTGTTTTTTGTTTTGTTTTGTTTCGTTCTGTTTTGATTTTTTTTTTTTTTTTTTTTTGTTCTTTCCACTCTCCTCACTGTATAAGTGCGATCATCTAGTCCATATTATGGGTGCAGTGAAAAAGTCACACTGATTATTTTGGGAAATGTTATGATCCCCTCATTTTATCTGGCTCTTCAACTTATTCTCACTGCATTTATCTAATGTCTGATTAATCATATTGTACAACTTTTATCAGCTTTGAACAGCTCCTGTGTAACAGCTACATAACGGAATTGCTTGGTTTGTCGCCTGAAGTATTTAAGAGGCATGTTGCTAACCTTTTCAAAGGGGTACATACTGTACCGAGCACCATGTTATGACCTTTTTTCCACATGTGCACACACAAGAAAGTGAGGGCGTCATAAAGCTACACTTTCCAGCATCTCTGTCAGTTTCCAGAGAAACTAGGCGAGCGTCTAGCGCTATCTCTTCTCTCTGTGGGCTGACTTAGAGCCTCAACTGGGAATGGAAAGGCTTTAGAGGCAACCCACAGTCGTGAACAGCCGATAACAACTTCATTTCAAAGTTGCCACACAGTTGCTCATGCGGCTTAGCAGGGCCTACTTTAAGAGATGCAGTGGTCTTGATTATACAGGGTTCAATGAGTGAGAACTGAAAAAAAAAATCTAAGCATTTCCACAACCACTGTTTTACATCGGCAATGGAATTTTTTTTTTTTTTTTTTTATGTGTACGCAACAAGGCAGTACATATGGCCTGGTGGTCTGGTCCTGTAGATTCACAGTCCAGTTGAATTTCTATTCACTGTCAGAGGGTTACATTCCAGAATATTCAGATTGGATTTCGATATTTCATCGCTGACTTTCCGTCATTAACACCTTGTTACCAGTTTACCTGACAGCAGAGACCGAAACAGGGTTAAACAGTACACAAGTTAACTTGTCACACTGAAAGAGAAAATTAAGAAGAGAGCA
>OMKZ01004623.1:9115-27269 GCA_900302535.1 Neoniphon sammara
CGATGTCCCAGTCTGTCCCTCAGATCTACACTCAGGTCAAAGAGTTCATCTATGCCAGCCTCAAGTTCTCAGAGTCTCTACACCGCAGGTAGGACACACACACACACACACACACACACACACAAGCACTCAAAGCCAATGTACATGTGCACACAAAACAGATTGCCAATATATCAAAGCCTGACATGGTTTTAGTGTTGCATTTACACAGGATTACTGTACACTGATACATACACAAAGATAGTAAGATACTAGACTCGCAAGAAAATGCATGTACACACTGCACACATTTTGTTGAGGACCCCCTGGACGCCCCTCAACGACCCCTGGGGGTCTCCAGACTTCAATTTGGAAACCACAGGTATAAGGCATGTACCATGTAACTGCAACATTCTGGGTCCAAATTTAGCCAAAGACTTAAGGTACATGTCAGCTCCTTCTCTCGCAACTTTTACTGTCTCTCTATACAGTAAAGTATTGAATGAATGTTAAATGCCATTTAAAAAAAAAATTTGGCCAGTATTGGCCAGTATTCTTTTATGACCTCTGTTTTCCCCTTCTGTCTAGTGCAGACTGTGGACTTCTTAAACATTGTTTTTTTTTGTTTGTTCATCCAGTTCAACAGAGATTGATGACATGCTACGAAAGTCAACCAACCTGCTGCTGACCAGAACACTTAGCAGCTGTCTACAAAACCTCATCAAGAAACCTCACATAGGATTGACTGAGGTAAAAACATTATGGCTTTTACTGCTACTTGTCAGATTCTACAAACCCTGTCCAAAAACTTCACATAGATTGATTGAGTTAATACCATTAGTAATAATTAGGAATACAACTGTCCCAGTTATAGTGCCACTTCAGGCTTACTTTGGATATTTGAACATTTACCTACAATACGAAAAAGCCATTTGTTACATGTCATAAATGAAGCTGAAGTTACATAAAACATCTCTCAATTTGAAAAGATGTTAAATCTCTTCAGTGGAAAAAAATGGATTTTATCTCTATTGTTGTCCAATGACCTCAGCCTATTGTTCTAAGCCACGTAACGTAAGTTACGTAAAGGAATCAAATTAGTATAGTGCAGCTGGCAAGATAACAGGTCTGTCTTTCCATTGAATTATTTAATACTAGTGCAGTGCCCACTGAAAACGTGCCTGTTCAGAATGGGCCAATTGCTTGGCCTCCGGTATTGCTGCTTGTAGCTTTCATGACAACTGCTCATCCAAATAACTTCACACTCAGCAACGCACCTCCTTGGGTCCTCAACAATAGCCCTACACCTGCCAAGTGTGAAGTAATTAAGTGAAAAGCCTTTAAACAGAAATCAGAGACTCTGTTGGAGTTCTGGATGTATGGCAACTCACAGATGTTATAAAACTACACAGGTCACCGCAACATTGTGTGTGAATGTGTTTGTACAGTTTTAGTTTTATAACAGTGACAGTTACTACATATTTAAAAGTATATCTATCTAGTATATCTATTTATATATATCTATATCTATCTATTTATCTGTACATATTATATTTGTGGATTATTTCAGTTAAAGTTTTCCATATTAATTTATGTTGCTATTAAGCTTGACAGTAGGAATAATTTCATATTATTATTTTGGACTATTGCAAAATTAAGTTAAGTATTTTTTAAGATTGTTTCATCATCAACAGCACTTTAACTATTATTTAATTTTTAATTCATATGTTTACTTAAGTTACTTAAATGTGAAACATTTAAGTAAGTATCCCAGTGTTGAAACATTGGGGCACTAGCACTCGATGCTAGTGCCCCAGTGGTCTCCCGAGACCAGGAGAGGGGAGAAAAAACGCGCACTGCGTGTCAGTGCTTTCCCCCTCTCCCAGCCAAATCTTTTTGGGGTGGTTGGTCCAAAAAACGGAACCAAACAAGGAGGCTTCATATGAACAAATATACTTATCATACAGAGGGAATTAGAAATAAAGGTCTCTCTCAAATAAAAGCCTGTTTCCATTAAAGACAATAATGCTCTGCAGTTGAGGTAAATAACGGTCCCAACCACTATTTGAGGAAATATGGTAATTTCTTTGCTGTGTTTGAGTGGGGATTGATCATTTCCCCACTAATACGGCAATTATGTTTGTTAACTAACCAGAATATCTGGTCAGCTAAATATCAGTGTAGGCAGTTAATAATCAGTATTGTTAACCCTTCTGATTTACAAAATAACTATCATTTTGTGGCTTGCACTTGGTTGGGCTGTTTTCATACTCTAGAGTCTTGAGAACCTTTGCCGCTAGTAGACACTATGAAGGGTATAGTCATAACATTTCATTCATATTGAGGGATCCCACAGCCTCAAATATTCATGCAAACCTTAACCTCCCTCTGTTTTTATAGCTGGTGCAAATCATCATTAACACCACCCACCTGGAGCAGGCCTGCAGGTATCTGGAGGAGTTTATAACCAACATCACCAACGTCTCCCCTGAGACGGTACATACCACAAGACTCTACGGCTTGTCCACCTTCAAGGTAACACATGAATGGGTTATGACTCATCAGTCACATATAGTATCATACACATCACATCACATGACAGTCACATGCAGTATCTTAAACACCAGTGATCATGATGAAACTTTTAGATCTCTGTACTGCTTCCCATCATTTTTTTCAAAATTCCACTAATCGGATTGGGGGCTGGAAGTGTTTGTACTCTGAGGAGAAGCCAGGGACCTGTCCTGCTTCTCCCCGTGCTATTTAGTCAGAGGATGAGTTGTATTGTCATAGTAATAAGAAGCCCTGTGATCAGACAAATGCCAAAATGCATGTGCACTGTTATTAGTACTAACAGTGCACTAGAACATGTTAATATTTTTCTCCATGGCTCAAAAAAGTAGCTGGAGTGTTAAACTCACTCACTGACATAGTGTGGGAACCTTCTGTAGTGTAATTAGTCCTTATTAGTCTTGTCTTTATTTATTTCACTCTCCTTTTTATTTAGCACAGTGATAAAACAGAAGAAAGATTTAGTAAATTTGTGCAGAACAGATAAAAAATTGCCAGGCACTTATAAAAAATTCTTTGCAGGACGCTCGTCATGCCGCAGAGGGTGAGATCTATACTAAACTGAACCAGAAGATTGATGAGTTTATCCAGCTAGCAGACTATGAATGGGGTATGGCTGAGTCAGACGGTCGTGCCTCTGGATACCTCATGGACCTCATCAACTTCTTGCGCTCCACATTCCAGGTCTTCACACACCTGCCGGTGAGTTGGCCCAACCCACTAACCTTTGACCTGTTCACACTGACATCCACTGCTGCTTTATGAGAATTGTGGGAATTTTTTTTTTTTTGCATTTGTTTTTAGGTGTTGTTGCTTTTAAATAGTGTTTTGCTTTCGATATAGGTTGCAGTTTTAGTGGTGTTACTGTGAATGAATATAGGGATATGATTTTATTTATTTATTTATTTTAACTACAAATTTTGTGGTCTTTGGAGCATGTTGTGCATTTTGTGAGTTTTCTCTGAAGGTTTTCCCTTATTTGTTACCTACCCCCATTGATTTCTGCTTCTTTGTATTATCCTAATTATGTCCTGCATTAAAAACCACATTAATATTCATGCAAAGTGTTTGAAAATCTGTTGTGCTTCATGTGCAAAGTGAAGAGGATAAAAAAAATCTTTTTCATTTCAAGTTAAACTGCACCATAGAGTATGTGTTGCAGTGGTGATGTGTGCATATGTATTTGTATTCACACTGTTAATGATACCTAAAACTGCTTTTGCATCTTGTGATGTCTTCAAATGAAAACCCTACTAACAAACAATGGTATGACTGTTAAACCTGACAGAAGGTGTAACATAGGCCCACTGACTATTTATGTGCCCTGCAATGATGACAAGTTAGGAAGTGCTTTCAGTAATGTTTATAATAAAATGTACTCTTTCCACAATTACAGTGCAGGTAGACAGTGACAATAAATAGTAAAATTTTGCATAGTTAATGCAGTTTCAACCAATATGCCAAATTTCACTTGTCTGTATTGTGTAATTACATCATAATTGCAGAAAGGAGGGACCTATTACCAACATTTCCTTTAAGGCACCGACGCACTAACCTGATGGTCGGCCATTGGCCCTTGTTCGGCCACTGTAGGTACCAGATCTGCTTGGTGTTACTCAGGATCATAGATGTGTTCAGCAGAATAATGATGACACAGTTCCTTACAGCTGCTGTAAATCATATTTTTTAGTTAAAATAAGTGTTAAATAGCTCTACCTTCCATCAGCAATCACTGTTATAGAGTGTTTGATCAGTAACATTGGTCTGCTAGTGCCTCCGCTCTGCAGTAAACAGAAAGTAAAATTTCTGGTATTCTGTTCCCACTTTATCCAGTCAGGAGAGAGAACTCCACAATGAGGCCGTCCTCTGTGTGCGTTCACGATCAGGGGCGCGTTCAATCTGAAAACAGTGTGTAACGTTTTGCTACCGTTTCCGGGTTGAACGACATGTTTCCTTGAAACAACGCACCATCGTTTCCATTTAAATAAACATTTTGCTACATTTTGTCAGGGCTGAACGCGACCCAGGCAGCAGAATTTCAGTTAACTGACCATGGCAGAGAAGCTACCGATTCCAGCACTCCCTGGAATGGCTTACACAACAAAATACACTGTACGATTTAAGAAAGCTGAAGAAATGTAATATTGTAAGGTGCTGTGGGGAAGACCGCTGCATGTTCATGTGATGACGAGGGGAGGAGGGTGGGGAGTGCTAAGGACACAATTTAGTCAAAATGCCAATATGGCTTACTGCTGCTTTAATGATTCTTTAATGATTAAAAATGCGCACAGCTAACAGGATTGCTAGCAGCACTAACGGGCTAGCTTGCTGGCAGCACTAATAGGCTAGCTAACTACCAGCGCTTCTAACAGCATGTTTCTCCAGCTCCATATATTTAGGCTATACATAGACTATATATGGCACATTGTTTTTAATTCTGGAGCTGTTGATAGAAGTAGCTACTGAGTGTGCCATCTTGCTTTCTTCCCATCTTTGATGACAGTTGCACATGTGCAGTACCATCTGGGCAGGATCTATGGATCGGGTAGCATTGCCAACACAAGCCATCTGTCCACATTCTGACATACAGCCAATCATTATGTGTTACTTCTTCTGTAAACGCAGGACCTTGAGCAGATCTGGCAGGCCGAGCATATCTGGTACCTACACCGCCCATAGTTGATGCAGTGTGTCCCACACCGCTGGGCCTTGTGAATGGCTGAGGTCGATTCAGCATGTCGAGTTGGTGGCAAAGACCGTCAGTGAGTGAGAGCTCAGCGATTGGCTGTTCAGCCTGTGAATCAAGGCACGAGAAGTGAAACGGAAATTGGGTTGAGTTATTGTGTTAGCTAGCTAGCTAACCAGTGAGAGCTGGTTGTGGTAAACAAAACTTCCACAACAAAAGACCTCTAGGCTGATAATGCCAGAGACAGCTGCAACTTCTTATCAGACTTATTCCCAATTTATGTAATGAAACCGAACAAATTCATAGTGGTGTGAAAGTGATGTGCTAACGTTAGTGTGACTCAAGAGACTTTATTTGCCATTTGCACAAGTATACAAGCACATGTACATTGAAATTCTTGCACGGTTCCCCTAATCAAGTTTGTTTCTTCACCTTTCCGTGATCCTGAGGCTTCTGGTTTGCTTTTTGAAAGGCTGCTGCCGACTCTTGGTGTTTAGAGTCATTTCCTCTTGTGCAGGCGCAGAATGTATGCGCATGTCAGCTGTAGTCTTTGCAGCGTGTCCATGGACAGCTTTAAACAGGCAACAAAACCCTGTCACAAAATAATCAGACTGTCAGCCTCGGTTGGCACAACGTCTTTGATGTTGGTTTGGTGTGTCCCAGGCCTGAGTCATCAGTGTTTTCTTGTACAGGAAGTGTTAAAACACATTTGGTGAGAGCAAAGTGAGTAGGACTTTGTCAATACACCTGTCCACAAAAAAGTTGGTTGCATGCAAAACAGTATCAAACTAAGGGCAACATTCCAAAGCATTTATTCTTTATGTATCAAATCAAAAGACTGGAGTGAACTGACTGTGTTTTGGCCTGGGTAGCGGGCAACCCCTATCTGTTTAATTACTCTCTGAGTGGACTGCTTGCTTGCTTCTCTCTCCAACTTCCCTTATCCTGTCTTAAATGGGTTTCGGCGGGTTTGTTTTTGTTTTTTTTTGTTCTTTGACTCTTTCCAAAAATGCTATCTGCTATCTCTCATCTACTACAACTGTGATGAAAAGTGCTCTAACCAATTTGTTTGACAACTTTATTTGATTTTATTAATTTGGTGTCTGTCTAGCATGCTATATCTCTCAATGAAAACTTCCTCCTCCTGTCCATTTATTGTTGCCACACTTTTTTTCTCCTCCTCCTTTCCTCCTTCCTTCCGTCCCCCTCCTTCCATTTTTGGTTGGTTTGGGGGTGTCTCTGCTCAGAATAACAACAATGACCATGCATCGATGTCGGTAAGTATTTCTGCTTAGCCGTCACACTAATGTGCTGCCACAATACAGGGAGAGGGGAGATGAAAAGCATGCTCATGTCTGAAGGAAGCTCCACTGCTCCAGGCTTGTTACTTCTCCCTGCACTTTTAGTAGATCTTGTTGTCAAGTACAGTTTTTTACATTAGGTTATTCAGCTGGCAGAGGGACCTACAATGGGTGTGCAGGTAGTGGTTCATTGTCTTGTTCAAGGACACTTTGATAGGAAACATCACAGCTTGACACATTGGTTGTTAAAGCTATTAGCCTTGTGATATTTTGGAATCAAAGCTATGACTTTTTGGTCACATGAGTGCAAGAATGTTCCCCTTGGGGATAATAAAGTTGAAGTTGCTGACCATTAAGTGAAGTCCATAGCAATATCAGGTCAAGCACATGTGATATGTGACCCTGTTTGCATAAGCTCAAAGAGCAGCAGCAATGATCTAGCATATTTTATGGTTACATTCACTCCAGAGACTCACCAATAATAATGATAATTGATAAGTAATGATTACTGATTACTAATGATGTATGTTTTCCTCTGTTTTTGTTTCCTAGTGGGTAGGTTTGTGGTGGTGCCTATTGACAGGCCTGTTAAAATACTTTATTATATTGTTTTCATATGTTTTCATCTTGAAAGGGATTCTGTGCTTGGTACAATGAGAATAGTAGGAATACGTGCTGTTGGTTTCAAATAGTGTTTTCAAATCAGGCAGAATAGAGACTCTTGTAAGCCTAGGCCATCTGTGCTAAAGTCCTTGAAAATTATGTCTTACTGTCTTACTGCTTTTTGTTTGCATACATTAGCCCAGTCATCTGCTTCTGAGATTAAATGTGTGATGCATTTTTATTTGGCTCCCTGCTTTGCTCTCTTGAATCTGGAGCTATAAGAGTGCATGGCACCAGGCTGTGGAATGTATAAAAATGGATTCTGGGTAATGTGGTGTCTTTGAGGCGGTGCTCTAACCTCACTTTGCCCCCTCAGGATGATCATGCATTCAGTCAGGTATGAATATAGGACTTGTTGAGGCTTCTCTTTCTGTATTACACAAATACAGAAGCTTCATAAGTTCAAGGTAGCAAGACGGAACATGGTATTTCATTCATTTTCATTATTTTGAAGGCATGCTGTCAGTGTAAGGAATTCTGTGAATGCTGTAGGTTTTTGTTTGTAGTTGTTAGAACAGTGACCTCGGAACAACTTTGCACCACTTCCTTGCTTCACCACAGGCCTGTTGACCAATTCTCCAATTGCATAGTGGGATATCTCTCATGAGCCTGTGTCCTTAGCATCTTTCTCTCCCCTCACCACTGTGCTTTCACTGAGGCCTAAAGGTCCCTGCAGACTTCCAGCAAAGTCACCGCTGCAACACTGGGAAACACCACTGAAGACTCCCTACAATGCAGGCTTTCCCGATGCCAGTTTCAGCTTAAATAAAGACATTTTGAGAATCAGGTGATTGTGTGTGGGAGCTTTATAGGTTCTGCAATATTTATTATTAGCAACATGGCCTATGAAGCATGCTACACACAATTTTCTCCCACAAAAACGCAAAGCATATATACAGACACAGTTGAGTTCTGTTGTATTCCAGCAAAGTATTCAAATACATCATGGGTCACAATTTTGCTTTGGTTAGCAAAATGTGCCATCACAATGAACCAAAGAATAGCGCACAGTTTCAACTGTAAATTAGAGAATTATGTGTTTTTGCCTAGAATGAATGACTCGTTTTGCAAGGAATTTTGATGCAACTGTGACGGAACCAATTTGTAGACCAAATGCTAACAGGCAGTAGTCTGCAAACTGGAAAAGACAAATGACAAAGTTCCCTCTGGGACCGGTAACAGCCGCGTGTCCTGCAACTCAAATTACCACGATCTTTTGGGTCTTTGCGTCATTGAAAGATGTCACAGCGGTGACTTCGGTGGGAGTCTGCAGGCGCCTTGAGGCAAGGTGTGGCTAAGAGCTCTTAAATGTCTGAAGAGCTATATTTTATCTGTCACCTTTGACAGGTCATCCCCAAAATTCCACCATTTCTGTTGCCTTTCACTTTTTGAGGTTTTTACCCTTTCCCCTTATTATTGCTGTTTATTGTTTGAATTTTGACTTATATGCATTTTTATTCATAATGTCAATCATCTTTTCTTATGGAGACTTCCAATATGTTGATAAGCAATTCTGTGACCACATAAATAAGTTTGATTTATTGCATCTTTACTGCAGAGGACAAAATTTTAATGGCGGCTAATTTGATTCCCAGTAAGGGAAGTTGGTGAAGGAAAATGGCACAAGTGAAAGCAACCCTTAGATAAATTGCTCGGAGAAAGCGCGCAGCCCAGAGTGGACTATCAATCCATTTGGAGTCAGAGAGCAGCTTTGCTTGTTCCATCATATTTGACGTTAATAAATGACTTGTGTGATGCAAATCCATTTGGAGTCAGTGGGCAGCCCTGCCTGCTGCCACACCATGTATCACTGCTGTCTGTCTACCAGTCAGTTGTCAGCATGAAATTGAATGTTACCAGGGATGTTGTGGGGCTTTGACAAAGAAAGCCAAAAGGATTCTTGAGTAGGGATTAACTAAATCCACTTTTTCAACACCCGTACCAAGTACCGATACGATCCATTGCTCTCACTGAACACTGTAGGCTTG
Organism: Neoniphon sammara; assembly: GCA_900302535.1. Classification (NCBI taxonomy): domain Eukaryota; kingdom Metazoa; phylum Chordata; class Actinopteri; order Holocentriformes; family Holocentridae; genus Neoniphon; species Neoniphon sammara. The sequence continues at coordinate 18,304 of OMKZ01004623.1, forward strand.
GACCATTTGATTGGAGTCATTGGACCAAATAATTGATATATAATCCTTCTTTTTCCTACCATTTGAGGGGAAAAAACAGGCTTTTATGTGCCAAAAATGGAGAAAATTAAGACTTTTATGTGTTTGCAATATGATACTCAGTGCTTTTGGTATCGGATTAGTCTTGGGTAAAATCTCCATTCTGATACTCTAATTTAGCCTGGTATCAGCAGTGTATCCCTGTTCCTTAGATAAACATACACATTGGCTTTCTTATATCAAGCCTCTTCATCGGGACATGAACACCATTTTAAGAGATACAATCAGTGATTTATATGTTTCTGACTCACAGATCTTTCCCTGACTATAAGAATCACTGATTGTATCTTCAGTGTTGCTTTAATATAAACTGTTTTGTTGCTGAAGATTGTATTTCAATGAGATCACTGGTTTTGCTTCATCCTTAAAATTAGGTTTATCACATCATCCCTGGATTTTAGAGATGTTGCATGTGTGTTTCAGAGTTGTCACTGGTGATATGTTACACTGTTCCTGTTTAGAGCAAACACTAACTGCAAATTATCAACCCCATCGATGCCATTCTTAGTTTTTCAAACACTTGGGGTGAGGTTTGATTTACCTCTTTATCCACCATGGAGCCAGTGGAAATTAAAACTTGGGAGCTTATAAAATGAGTAAAATTAAACATCCCAAGTATTTGAAATTTTCAGAATTCTTGATTTGGGGTTGTAACCTAAACATGATGCTGTGAAAGTCTGCAGATGTTTATGGGTGGAGGATTATTTGTTGGTCTTGTGTTCTGTCTTCCCTGCATGTGTTAGGCCTTCTGTGTTTCATCTATAATGTGTAAAGAACATACATCTGGGAAATGTTATTTTTAATCCTCTCAGATACTTTTTGGAGACACTTGTCCTGGTCCAACTGAATAGTTACAGTAAAAGCAAAAAAATGTATTTTCACTTACAGTTATCAAGGCAGGTTTTAAAATCCACTACTGTTAAGAATTAATATATGGTATTTGTGGGGATTTCCAATGCATGTTAGCCCAGATCTACAGGACAGCTAAGACAGGCGAGTCCTGGCTAATTAGTGACAGATTATCAGTTATGGTATGCTTGGATGCTTGGACTGGCATATCCTTGCACTTTCATTCTGCAGTGTTTACCCAGAATCTGAGGTACAAGCTAACAATTTACTGTTTCTCTTTTCTCTCTTGCTATTTATCCCCCATATCTCTTTTTTACCCCCATATCCTCTTCCACTCTCTTCCATACTCCCTTTGATATATCCTCTCTCTCCCCTCCTTCTCTTCTTCCTTTCCTATCTTCACCCACCTCTTTATATTTTCTACACTCTTCCGTCCTTTCCGTCCCAACCCTTATCACCATTCCTATCCTCTATCCTTCTGTCCATCCCACTCTCTGCAGGGTAAAGTGGCCCAGACAGCTTGTATGTCAGCTTGTAAACATCTGTCCACATCATTGATGCAGATGCTGCTAGACACAGAGCTAAAACAGATCAGTATGGGGGCCATTCAACAATTCAACTTGGACGTCATCCAGTGTGAACGTGAGTATTAATTTAATGTATTTAGCGTGGTATATGTGCTGTATTTGATGGTCTGGATTCTGAGACAGATCTGTGAAGCTTGGAACGCCACCTCAAACAAATCCTGTGTGAATGCAATGAGGATGACAGGTGCCCTTAGACTCTCCCATGCTGAGTACATTTACATGCACACAAGAAACCAAATTGAAAATTGAATAACGCACTTTACATGTGGTAGGTCTGTAATCAGATCACCCACACATTTCCTCATATTTTCATCAGTGGTAATGTTGACATAAAATTACTAAAAAGTGATTGTCGAACAGACAGTGAAGTTTTTATTCTTCCTAGAGTTAAAGATTAAAGTACACAATGACTGCATACAACCAAGCTGAGAGATCAACACCAACCATCTGCCAAATGCTGGTACATTTTGACTTATATGTTTAAATTTGTCTACTTTACCAACTACTTTGGCAATTAACCAACAAATGAAGATGGCTAGTAAATGTTGTTAGTGGTAGATAAGTTTTGGGTGCGACAGCCATTGTGACAAAATAAGAGTTTTCTTCCAACCTTGCTCCCTGTTTAAGCTTAACACATTTGGTCATGTGCTTCCAGGTGTTTCTGAATGGAACTACAACTGTCAGTCAGACAGATGGGATGTCAGGACACATTACCATCAGCACACAATCTGCTTTTTTGATTTCCACACCCAAATTCTTACCCTGAAGGTGTACTCCTTCATTTCCTCTTAGCACTCACTGCTTAGGCAATGCTAAAGCAGAGTCCATGGTGGTAAAATGGCCTGAACGCTATAATATGATCATCACGGTTCATGTCAAACATTCACACAGTGGAAATGTAGACACGTGTACTTAAAGATAATAATCAAGTAATCTTATTGTATGGCAAATAAGTCTTTGTGAAAGTGATTTGCATGACAGCCAGCCCTTGCTTGCCAGATGTGTATAAGATACAATTGGGAGGGTCACTGATGCACTGGTGCAAGCTAAAATTACATGTAAGTTACTGATCTTGTCATTCCAGATCCAAATTAAATTCTTGGAAAATGTCAAAGATGCAGCAAACAATAGGTGATATTTAATTTTTTTGTGGAACAATGAAGGTAAATCATGTATCAATTTATGAGTGTACCACAGAATTACTTGTAACTTATTCAGCATGGGATATCAAAGGGATATCAGCAGCTCCAATACAATTTAATGACGATGAAATTGTGTGTGGAAATACAAAGTAACAAAAAGATAATAAAAATTATGAGTCCATCTGCGGGCTGGCCTCACTGCAGTATGTCCATTCTGTAGGCTAGTAATTATTCATGATGAAATTTGTATAACCAGAGAAAAAAAACATTCTTTTCCTTAAATGGTTCCAGATTTGATTCCTTTAAATATATCCAAATGTATTAACAATGAAAAATCAATATATGTTATAGAGTTGATTTCTCTGCCGCTTACAGTGAAGTCCAATACACAAAACCTAAAACAAAACACAACTGCCAATTGGCAATTGCCAAAAGTATTCACTCACCCATCGGGTGGAGACTAAGTGCCATGCTTTCTCATCCAACATCAGCGTGTGACCTCACAAATGTGCTTCTTGAAAAATGGTCAAAAATTCCCATAAACACACTCCTAAACCTTGCGGACAGCCTTCCCAGAAGAGTTGAAGCTGTTATAGCTGCAAAGGGTGGACCGACATCATATGAAACCCTATGGATTAAGAATGGGATGTCACTTAAGTTCATATGCAGCAAGGCAGGTGAGCGAATACTTTTGGCAATATAGTGTATCTCCTGTAATTTGAAAACTGGAAAAATATAAATGGAAAAATCAATCTTTCCATGCAGCTGCAGTTAAAACTAGCACCGCAGGAGCATTGGCTGCTCTGTAAAGATTACTGCCAAAGACATTCAAGACAATGCATTTCAACAAGGACAATCAATAAATACTATACACATTCTTCTATACTCTCCTAGACACATAAGCATGTAGATGCATGTCCTTATAGCTAGAAAAAACAGAGAGATTGCCACTATCTTTCTCTTTCTTGTTAGGGTTAAAGCCCTACCTGCAGGCCTTTTCTCTTACAGCAATTCTCTGTGATCTTTGCAGTTTAATCTCATCAAGTTAGACAAGACAGGCAGAAGAGGTTTACATGCAAACTGATGAACACTGCTCCTAGCAAAACCCCTCCCTAGCCTAATACCAGTTTTGCACCAAGCAAGTTTTGCACCAAGCAAGCAAGTTTTTTTTACTTGGACTACCCTACTACATTAGCAGAAGTCCTGGACCTGGTGTCACAATCTTCCAACCCCTCAGAGATGTAGCACTTCATCTGACATTCTGCCCCAGCGATGCCTCTTTACAACTACACTATGAAAATAAGTCCATTCCAAAAGATGGTTATTTATTGGAAAACTTTCTTGTTACATAGGTTAATGTTACACCAAGGTTAGGATTGCCTACCTACAATGTAGAGCATTCTCCCAATTTTCTATCATATTTTGATCAGATTTCACTATTTGTCCTTGTATAATATTTATTGGATTTTTTTTTTCAACTGGAAGAGGCTGCTTTGATTTAGGCAAATCAGTGTCATGCAAGGTTTTGGTAGACTACAGATTGCACATCTGCACACTCAACAGATAAACATATCCAAATTTTATATCAGTTTCGCAAATGCAACATACAAAAGCATCCAGTATAAAAAGCACTGTACTCAGTCATTTTAAGTCCCAAACAGACAAACGCAAAGCCTCATAAATCAGCAGTGCAATGACAGAAACAGTTCATTCAAAGCTCACTTTGTAGAGAGTCTGCACTTTCACCACATTTTCAAATTGAAGCCCAGAAACAAAGTAATTCAAGTAAACTGGAGCATTGCTAGTTTAAAATGTGTCTGTCATTTCCAACAACAACTACCACAAAACTTCTTTACTTTCTTTACTTCTTAACTTTTTCTACAAATGATCCGCTGGTGTAGAGCAAGGGAAGGAGGAGTGGCTTTGGGTGTTGACAAATAGAGTTTGTGCTGTCAGCACCATCTTGTGGTGAGAAATAAGGTGGCAACCATGGAAAGAAAAAGTCCTGTCCTATCTTGGCTTTTTTGACAAACATTGTATGTGACATACATATGATAATCCCTCTTCAGAAAAGGTCACAACAGGGTCATGTCACGCAGCATTTTCCTCACTGTGTGTGTATGTGTGTGTGTGTTTTGTGTGCATGTGCTGAAGAATGAAATGGGTCATAAAGCATTCCCTCCAGGGTTTCATCTCATACAGAAACACCTGCAAATAACTTACTATGTCTCATCTACTCTATCTCTCTCACTCTCTTCTCATCCACCCCCACACTTTCTACTTCTCTCCTCTCTCCTACTTCTCCATCATTCTGTAGTAGCAAGTGAATTGGCAGTTGCGTTATTTGTAATAATTCTCCTTATTCTGGAGCAACCAATTTTTCTGCAAAGATCAAAAGTTTCATCAGAATGTGTATGTGTGTGAGAGTGTACACGTGTCTATGTGCGCATTAGTGTACACCTTTTCCCTGGAGGCCCTTTTAAGTGAAGGCTGTGGATGTATGTGTATGTTTGTGTGTGTCTGTGTCAACCAAAGTTCACTTGTGACTTAAGCGATCCAGGGAACCACAAGGATGTCACAACAAAACAATATCTAATTTCCATTCTGTTCTGTTCTAATGTGATATTGACACTAGTGAATTCCTACAAAGCAATAGAAGGTCTGTTTTATCATATCATCATAGCACTGACTCCAGGGAATTCATTGACTTTCCACTGAAAGGCATGGTTTAAATGACAAGATTGAGCATTTCATTGGTCATTAGGGGCTGGCCAGGTCAGCTGCCAGTCTCTCTTGTATATGTATGTATTATTCTTTCTTTTTATTATTCTATCACAAGCATGAAAATGTACAAAATTTGGTACAAAGCTTTGTTATCATCCCAAACAACACAACTTAAGTTTGGGGCAAATTGTTCTGATGGTGCTAGGCAGTTGCTAGGGTGTTCTGAATAGTTGCTAGGCTGTTGCTAGGCGCTTGCTAGGGTTCTCCATGGTTTCTAAGGTGTGCTAGGCGGTTGCTATGGTGTTCTGGGTGGTCACTATGGTGTTGCTAGGCGATTGCTATGGTGTTGTAGGTGGTTGCTAGCATGTTACTAAGCAGTTGCCATGGTGCTCTGGATGGTTGCTTGTCAGTTGCTATGCAGTTGCTAGGGTGCTCTGGGACGTTGCCAGGGTGCTACATGGGTGCTGCACAAGGTCCCTGCCTGCTTGTGTGGCAATTAGTTCCACTCCTGAACGTGCCCCTAATGTCTCTGCTAATATGACCAGTAGATAACAGGCATGTCCAGGTATGTACATGTCCACACAGATAACAGCTTCTAAGGCAATACAAAGCCACCTCTTTTTGGAGCCACATTTCCCCATCATCATGTGTGTGTGTGTGTGTGTGTGTCTGTGTGTCTGTGTGTCTGTGTGTGCGCACCATGTACCTTTCGTATATACATAAGGTACAAATAATATCATATGTACGTGTGTATGTGTGTGTGTGCTTTGTACTTTCATATATACATAAAGTACAAATGACACATGTCATATGTATATATGTTTGTTTGTGCGTGTGTGTGTGTGTGTGTGTGTGTGTATGTGTGTGTCTTTGTCAAACTGCACTAATAAGCAATTCTATATCAGCTGTGGGTCCCCAGCTGCGATCAGAGGTTGCCATGGTGATGGTAACTGCTGTTTGACTTTTGGCTCAGAGAGTTGATTTCAGAGAGATCTCAGCTTAGATGTTCCCCTCAAACACCTGCAACTATCTCAAAGACCGTAACTCCCATCGGCTAAAGAAAATATCTTCAGAATCGGAAGAACATGCTGAGCCGAATGTGCAAAATTTGTGTGTGTACTCTTAAAAATGTGAGAACTGGAGCAAGTTAGAAAAGTGTCTGTTTCTGCTTCCCTCCTGAATTTTGTGCTCTCAGTCAATATGAGAGTGAATGGAGCTGTTGGTTGGTGCTCCTGTCGCTCTGTCTGTTTATAAGTGTAAGTGTAAGTCTGTTTGCTTCCATAGTCACATGTCTGCGACCAGCACGCATGTGTCTACGTTTTGATGTATAATGTGTGTATGTGGAGTGAAAATTGTGGGCATGAGAGCAAGTTGAAGAGAAGATTTTTAGACGATTTTAAAGCTGCTCTCCACTCTAGCGGTGATGTCATCCACTCTAGCTGTGAACATTCCATGCAATACACACCCATTATAAAATCTGAAAAGGTCTTGAAAAAAGCATAAAACTTAAAAAATGATTTTGTAAAAACTGTACAAGGTATTAAAAATCTGAATTCATGTTGAATAGCTGAATGTCTTCTCACCCATTTAAAGCTTAAATGAGGTTTGTGGCTGAATGTATGACAGAGCTGTAAGGGTTTGAAAAGGCCTTGGTTTGAACTTACTTCCCATAGACGCCCATTGTAAAAAATATTGTGGAAAAATATGAGATTAATATGAAAAAAGTAGAAAAGCCATGAAAATTTTGAAAAATAGAAAAAATGTGCTGAGGAAGCTGAACATTTTCCAAGTTGAAGGAAGTTTATATCTTAAAGTATGAAAGAGTGAAAAATATTGAAAAATTTCTGAATTTTGAAGATTCTGTTGTATTCATAGAAAGAGTGCAAAATTCTGAGCCAACAATAACATATGTGTGATTGCTCAGCAATCACACAATAAATATGACGAATAATATGTTCGCTGCATCTGCAATGCAGCAGGAACATAGCTAGAACTAGAAAAGGCTAAATTTTCTGAAGAAAATTTGTGCGCTTGCTTCAGGTTGAAAAAGTATAGAAGAGTTGTTTTCAGCATTACTTCATGTAGCTGAAGCAGTAGTTGAGGCAGTCCTTTGTAGAGATAAAGCAGCAGTTGAAGCAATGCTTAAAGTAGCTTAAAGTTCATGTATTTTAAGTTCAACCAGTTGTTGAAACTTGACTTAAAAAGAATCGAATGTGTCACAAAGTTGAACTGTACTGTTAATGTGCTGAGTAAAGCTGAACATTTTAAAAGTGGAGAGAGGTTTCTAGTTGAAAGTATGAAAGAGTAGTGAGTCTTAAAAAAGGACTGAAAACCCAGATAAACTGAAAATTGTGTCATTTGGAATAATACAATAAATACTGTAAATGGTATCAGTTAGATATTTTTATCAATAGAGCAGACAGTTGAACATTTTGAGGGGTATTATATGTCTGTGCCATTAAAACTGGGGGATCTAAAGCAGTGTTTTAAATATTAACTTTGTTATCTGTCCCTCTGCGCTTAGCTATAATATTTCCAAAAGTACCAAAGGTATTTAAAAGCTGAATAAAAAGTGAAGCTCCATAACTGGTGACCTTGGGACCTTTGACCCAACAGCAGCCAGGTTAAACACAGGTGTTACCAGTCAAATGAATGAAAAACCTGATCTAACAGAGCCAGAGCCCTGCTGTTGTTCATGCTGGCTCACTGGACAGGCTCTGGCCCACTTCAATGGAAGGGCACCTTCAGTAATGTCATTAGAAACAGAAGCAGAAGTAGAAGTAGTAGAAGTAGAAGTAGGTAGCAGAAGTAGAAGCAGTGGTAAGTCTGAGAAAACGATGGAGTTGTACAGACTGACTGCTAACACTGAGAAGTTGAAACAACCAGTCAGAGATGACATTCAGATGAACAGACAGCTGCATAAGTTGGAAAAATAACAAATACTACTGATGTTATCACTTCTGTAATGATAGAAGTTAGAAGTTGCTAGGCAGCTACTATGGTGTTCTGGGTGGTTGCTAAGGTGTTGCTAGGCAGTTGCGATGGGGTTCTGGGTGGTTGCTAGGGTGTTGCTAGGTGGTTGCTGTGGAGTTCTGGGTCATTGCTATGGTGTTTCTAGGCAGTTGCTATGGTGTTTTTGATGATTGCTAGTGTGTTGCTAGGCAGTTGCTATAGTGTTCTTGATGCTTGCTTAGGTGTTGCTAGATGGTTGCTGTAGTGTTGTAGATCATTGCTAGGGTGTTGCTAGGCAGTTGCTATGGAATTCTGGGTGGTTGCTAGGGTGTTGCTAGGCAGTTGTTATGGTGTTCTGGGTGGTTGCTAGGGTGTTGCTAGGCAGTTGCTATGGAGTTCTGGGTGGTTGCTAGGGTGTTGCTAGGCGGTTGCTATGGAGTTATGGGTGGTTGCTATGGTGTTTCTAGGCGGTTGCTATGGTGTTCTGGTTGGTTGCTAGGTGGTTGGTAGATGGTAGCTAGGGTGCTCTGGGACATTGCTAGGGTGTTACATGGGTGCTGCACTGGGTCCCTGCCTGCTTGTGTAGCAATTAGTTCCACTTCCTAATGTGACGCTTATGTCCCTGCTAATATGA
>OMKZ01004625.1:2201-18131 GCA_900302535.1 Neoniphon sammara
TACAGGCATGTGCGCCCCCATGTGCACGCTGACAGAACTACAGCCTGCACACACACACACACACACACACACACACACACACACTAAAATGTAACCATTTCAGTCAAAGCTGAAATAACGTTAATGAGGTAATGTATTTTAATTTTTTAATTTTTAGTTTTTTTATGAGGTGAAAGTGGTCTGTAACCAGATGACTGCATCTGTCCAGTGACAGACCAAATCTTGCTTTTCTTTAAAAAATAACTAAATCACACACACACACACACACATATATATATGTATATATATATAGGACAATAGCTAGATGGACTTTGGGGTATCCCCTGCAGGGGCTGTCACAGGTCACCGTTTATTTCATGCTCGACCTGTTTTGTAATATTTTTCGATATAAATATCCATACTAAAATAATATTGTTGCCTCTGAGAAGAAGTCACTGAACTACTACACACATTTGCATTTATTAAAGATTAAGACTCTTCATAAAACACAACATGTTTAGGCGCAGCCTGTTGCATATGTGATCTGGCTTTAAAAAGAAACCGGTTTAAAAAATGTGGGTTGGCAAAGTACCAAATGGTCCCAAAGTCATTATGATGCACTAAAACACAAAAACCTCACAGCTACCACATGCGCTGTGCAGAGACCTGAATCACTTCTTATCTTCTCACTGTTCATTAGTCACATTTCCAGAGAACAAATTTTAACAAAACCCAAAGAGCTTTTAAAAGATCAAATACATAAGAGATAAAATAACTTACATAACTTAAAAAATTGTACATCTTCTGTTAACAACTGATTGATTATATAATTCTTCTCTCAAAAATATTACAGGTGGTAGTAAAGAAGAAAAACAAAAAATTTCAAAATAAGCATAAAAAAGAAAATAACCGGCAATACAGTGTTTGCAATTCAACTTCAGAAAACAGCAGTACAGTGACAAACAGTGAAACACTAAACTGGATTACTGAATTATGGAATTCAGGATTTTGTATTCACAGATACATATTTTGCAAGATTTAAATGACAATACAAAAGTCACAGTTAAAAACATCAGTATGAGTCAAAATGCCAAAATATGCTAAAAAATACAGAATGATAAGTTATTAAGACTTCCTGGTAAAAAGTTGATAAGAGCTTCGATAAAGCTGTGCAGCTATCTGGTGGCTCGGCGGACTGAAATGTTTTCTGCGTTTGTGACCGAGCCGTTGGCGGTGTAATGTCTGAAGAGCGAGTGCCAGGCGCCGCTGCAGTTCAGCAGCTCCTGGTTCCCTGTGAGAGGAGGAGAAGGCTGTGAACACAAACTCCCAAACACCCCAAAACAGCAGCACTGACTCCAGCTTCACTCAGATGCTCAGACTGTCTTCCTTTTCTCTGTTCATATCATTATAAAATTAATGATTACCGTATTTTCCGCACTATAGGGCGCACTGGATTATAAGGCGCACTGTCAATGAATGGTCTATTTTCGGACTTTTTTCATACATAAAGCGCACCGGACTATAAGGCGCATTAAGCGAAACAAAACAGATAAGTCAGTCAGTCAAACTTTATTAAACGCGTTCACATTAACTCTCAACATTGTTCAAACGTTAATGAGCGTATTCACAATAACTCCCAACCTTGTTCAGTTGTAACACGTAAAAAAACACAGTCTGATACCGCTATATAATGATACCTGATCTGATACCGATATATAATTCATATATAAGGCGCACTGTCGTTTTTTGAGAAAATTAAAGGCTTTTAACTGCGCCTTATAGTGCGGAAAATACGGTAATGTTTTTTTTTGGCTGCTGCTCAGACTGAGGACATCACTTTGGACTCTGATCACTTCCCATCAGACTTTGGATTTAGATGGATCACTTTAGACACTGAAGGATTCATCCATTAATCAAAAAATAATCAATAGATTAATCATCAATAAAAAACAATTATGTAGTAGCCCTATTCTCAGCCAGAAGAGCAAATGAAACAGCAGTTTTCCTCATCCAGGTGTTTAGTATGGTGATATATTACCTCTTCCCTGGATGTTTCTGTTGTATTTCTGCTGTTTACAGTAGCTAGCTTACTCCGCTCTCCCATGAAAGCCTGTTAGTGCTGAGGAAATTTCCCCCGCTCACTAAATAAGACCATGCATGTCTTAGTGCCCCTTTACATGAATAGCTTGCTGCGGCATTGAGGCACGACTGTGGACAGGAACAAGTTGAAGTCTTACCGATGATGCACAGTCCCTCTTTGGCCCTGGTGATGCCCACGTTGATCTGGTTTGGGTCGCCCACGAAGCCCACGTGTCTGGACAGCCAGGATCTCTCTGGCTGTTTCTCGATGTCTTTGCTCGGCAGAGAGCGCACCGTGGATATGATGACGTAACGCCATTCGCTTCCTACAAGACAGGATATTGTTGCTGTAAATGATAGCTGTGGCTGGCCAGGGACCTTGTTCCCTCAGGAAGGTTCAGACAGACACTGGCGGGTTTCCTTAAAGGTGTGTTACACAAAACTGGGTTGATGGTAGTGAGGACCCTTTAGACTCAGCTGAGAGGAAACGTGGAATAAGCATGTGGTTTATCAGTGAGTCGCAGGTGAGAACCATCTAGACTCAACCATCAAACCGTATGCTTAGTCCACATTTTTTGGTCGGTTGAGTTTAAAGGTTCCTCCTTTTAATCAACCCGTGACAAATCTCTGTCCTGCCACAGTTCAAACTGCAGAGGGTTAGTAGTCTGTAGCAGGATTTTCTCCGCCTGTCCTATTGACTTGTTTGGCACTGACGCAAATTTGGAATGCTGTGAATTTGAGGTAATTCATTTTCCTTGTTTTATATGCTCCTTGTCTGCAGGAGAAAAGTTGCATATTGTAGCTTTCAATGAAGAGCTGGGCGGTTCAGACTTGAAGTCAGATTAGCAAGAGTTTGGATTGGGCAGAGAGATCACAGACAGGGAGTGACAGAAGGTAGCAGCAAGGTAAACTGTCACCTTGACTTTTTGTGATGGTGGTAACTGTGATGTTTTGCATGTTGATCTCCTGCAGGCACGCTCTGATTTCAGCCACCTGGGCGTTGTAAGGTGACAGAATCACAATACTGCCCTGGTCTACTCCGGCGTTTTCCACCAGTTTTCTAGCAATCTTCACCTATGTAAGAACGAAACAAAAGCAAAGATTAACAATAAAGACAAGAAGATAACGAATGATGTCACTAACCAAGTATCATCAGGTCATGTGAGTCCAGGGTAACTGTGACCCTCTTGATACTGAACAATTCAGAAGAAAGGAAGCCCAGTACTGTACCACAGTGTCTCTCTCCAGCAGGTTTGCTTTGGAGTTCTCATTGCCCTTCGCCGTGCTCACAACCTGGCTGATCTCCTCTCCTCGGATGTCCCCAAAAATGATCTGTTTTGGCATGTTGTTAATCAGCAGAACGCTGTTTTTGCGCTCCACCTCCGTCCTCAGAAGGCCGTCATAATATTCCTCAGATGGGAACTTGCATATATCCTCATGCTGCAAAGGTGCACAGTTAAAAATTATTGAACAAAATCCATTTGATAAAATCTAATCATTATATGGTAATACAATGATGTTAAGTCACAGAGCATAAACTGTGCATGGTATATACTATGCTGTACATGAACTGTGGATATAGACTTCATGTTCTTACCATCCTGTACTGGATGTCCAGCATCACTGCCCTGGTCTTGTGGACAGTGAAGTAGCGTTCAAACAGGGACTTGGACATGCCCAGTTTCCTCACATGCTCATTCTTGACAATGGGACGTAACTGTTTGTGGTCTCCAATCAAGACAATCTGAGGGGCAATGTAGGCATCATGAAATGACCGAGCATGATCTGAATACGATGACCAAAACACTGCTCTATTCATGCAAATGGAACAGCAGGATGACACACAGATAATTGTCTAATGGTAAATTAAGGCTCATGCAGCAATTACAAGATGAGAAAGCAACCACAAGTTCATTCATTTTCTATGACCAGACACATGAGCAGCTCGCCCCCGTGCTTCTCGTAATCTTGTACCGTGTATGTTTTTTCTTTGTTCTCGACTATCTGGGGAGTGGGCCAGGTTAGTCTCTGTGTCACTGACAATTCACCCACGTAGGTATACTGTGTTATATGCACTAGTTTAGGAGTGTTGTCCTCTGTATTTTTGTTTTGGTTAAGGAGATTAGGCATGTAGGATTTTGTTTTCATTTAGAGTAGCCAGTAGGCTTAGATTGATTTTATTTTAAGAGTTGCTTGGTTTTATTTAGTTTTTTGATTTCACAACACTTTTTGGTCCATTTTCTTTGTAGTCTGCCTTGATATATTTTGTCCACTATTCCTCCTATTTTTCCCTTCTAAATAAATAACTTTACTTTATCCACCTATACCTGGTTTTATGTTGCTTCCCTTTTCCCTAACGAGCTGGGTCGTAACAGCCCTCCACTGCTGCTGCCCCGCTGGCTTGGTGCATGCTGGGGAAATTCACGTAGAGGGGGAATGGGGTTTGTACATTTTGGCCTGAGGGTGATGCGACAGGAAAGGTGATGAGGTCACCAAAGTCGACAGGGTTCATCCTCTGGGGAGCATGAGCAATCAGCCCAATTGGTTCGGAGAACACAAATTTGACATTTTGACTTAAGGATGCCACTAAAGTGTGGGTACACTCAGCAAATGACTTCACAATTTGTCCATTATATTTAGAGATATGTTGTGTAGAAGTCAAATGTTTGGTGGCGCTTGAGGAAACATCAGCACAATCATGAGGACTCTTCCTTTGGGGAACACGAATGCCTTCATGGTGACCCACTGACTATAATTCATGATACTTTGTGTGCAAAACTAACATTTTGGCCTGGGGTGGAGCTAGAGGAAAGGTTATTAGGTCACCAAAACCGACAGGGTTCTTCCTCTGAGGACCATGAATATGCTCACCAAATTTTACGGCAATCACCCCAACAGATTTTGATTAATGTTGCCTTGGAGTAAAGTGTTGAACAGATGAACGAAAGGACCATTCCCTGGGCTCCACCTGCCAGCGGGGCAAACTCCCAGCAAATCGCACAGGGTTTCACAAACATATTGAAGAGCTGTGTTAACAGCTGTGGCCAGACTGAACCAGCTGTTGGACTGAAACACTGAGCATCATTACAAACAGACACATCAAACTAGAAGTGTTGATGTGACACAGGAGCTGTATGGCTATAATAAAATGAAAAACACACCTTTTCAGGTTTGTTGCAGACTAGTGGAATCAAGGCCTGTGGTTCAGTGGCCATTGCACATTCATCGATGAGGATCTGGCGTGCAGTGACTGTCTTTGTCAAGCTGGGAGTGGAAGATACCGTACATGTGCACAGTATAATATCGTGCCGTTCCAGCTCGTATTTCCGAGCGCTTGTGAGAAGCTTCTGGTAACTATGAGGGGAAAACACACAGAAATATAAGAAATATAAGAAATAATAATTTCTTTTCCCCCACCAGTCACAAGAACTTACGCGTCCACTTCATCATCAGTCAGCTCCTCTTCTTCTTGTATTCGGCGGTCGAATTCTTTTATTTGAGTTGAATAAGGGTTTTGGTCCTCTCGTATGCGGTGATGCAAGGTGATGTGCCTGAAATAATGGCCAATATGACAATATTAGGAAAAAAACATGGAAACCCCAAATCTGGATCTCAAAATTGGAGCCCCAAATCCCTGTTTCCAGTCTCTGTGTCTTTACAGGCCCACAAGTTCACAGCAAACCAAACAGGACGATGCCCCCTGACTTAAACCCTCATCAGCAAGAAAAAACTCCCCAAAACTCCCAAAGGTAAAAGGAAAATAAAGAGAAGAAATCTTGGGAAGGACCACAGAGAGAGGAGGAATTATTTGATTACAGTACCTGAGTGCTGGTTTGGATCGCTCTTGGCGAAATGACCTTGCAGAAAACTGAACGTTGCAATCTGGGTAAGGGTAGTCCAGCATCTCGACTTGTTGGCCGTAGACTCTGAGGGGCTTCAGGTTGTTCCCAAACCTCAACAAGTATTCTGCATGCCAGTGGTCAAAGATATACATACAGTGTTTACACATGTGAATAAAGATAAAAAAGAACTATATTGAAATTTTAGCAAACACAAAAAGTCACCTGCCTGCAACAACATCAACAGACTTGTTGGAGGGGCCACAGTAAAGAATAACCTCTTTCTTGTTCTGATCTTTCGGATCAACAAAATTCCTTGGACCTTTGGAGTTCATCTCAAAGAACCAGTACACAATGTTCACTCCTACAACGGTCTTTCCAGTCCCTGTGAAGCAGATGTGAAGAATGTCTCGGCAGGAAACATTAAATATGAAACACTGAGGTATTTAAAAGTCCTTGCTCTTACCAGGTGGCCCTTGTATAAGTGTGAAATTGTTATTGAGCGCTTTCTCCACAGCATCAATTTGACTCTTGTTGAGCTTAGGCATTCCTTTTGGAGGCTCTTTTCTCATGAGCTGGCCCCTCGGCACACTGTATTGTAGTGCTGCAAATTTAGGAAATGTTTAAAAAAACGTTGAGATTGGTTTTGTCAAGTATAAGAGACAGTGGAGTCAAATTTTCATGATGCTTAAGGAATGATATGTCATTTTCTATATTTATCTGTGTTTCAGCTGGGCTTATATAATTTACATTATCCAACTGATTACTGTCTACCAATGGGCTTACCTTCCCTGGGAATGTGTTGCCCAAGGGCTATCTTCTCGACAAGGTCATTTGAGAACCCAATGTTGACAACAGCATTTTCTTTCCGTCTGAACAAGTTGAAATAATGTTAGTTTCTTAATTGTGCTAACAGTTAAAAGAAAAACATTGATGAACTTGTGTGTCATCTCAAGAAAAACATGAATTGGTTTAAATGTGTGCTGTCAGATTAGAATTTAGTGATTGTATCATCAATTTCAATTAACAAGGCAGTTCAACTGTAACCAAATAAAATATCAATGAGCTACACTTGCACTTACATGTCAGGCAGAAGCTTTGGGATTATTTCAACGGTGAAACGTGTGTCTTTCTGAAAGATGCAATCTGGAATGGTTTCCATTGGCAAGTGACTGATGTAGAACTCCACTTTACATTCTTCATTTGTCAAGTTCATCACTTTATCTGTGCTCTTTGTGACACCATGGGCCACCCATGTGAAAATGCTTGGGTCCACTTCTGCAGATTGATCCACAGCTGAAGTCAACTTCAAACCTCTTTTCCGTACGCACAAGAAGCACTGTGCAAGGTTGAATCCAATGGCCCATTTCTTGATGTATTTGAGAGGCAGGTTAAAGCTTCCTATTAGTGTGTTTTCTTGCTTGCGACAGAATTTTACCACCAGGTCTTCAATGACTACACTGTCACTTTCATCCACTGCAGTTGCAGCAGACTCCATCTCACACAGTGGTTTCCAGATGCGTTCATACTCATGGATATCACAATACCGAGTCTTGGATGGATCGTTTGCAAATCTGGAGAAGCATGTGATTGGGCTGTGAACATGATCCACACAAACCTCAAACTTTGGTTTGACGCACATGAGCTGCACAGTGGGTGTCAGATAACCTCTTTTTATCTCTGATGTCATTTGGACCTGAAGGGTGTCACCTGGTTTCAACTCCACATCAAGTTCAACATAATGTTCCTCTGTGCTTGTGTCACTCTCAACTCTCTCTCTTTTTCTTTCTTTTTTCAGCTGCTTTGTATCAACACTTAATATGATTGCCTTAGCATCATCCCAGTTTTCTTTGTCAATTGCTTCACCAATGGCTTGCCATGTTGTCAGTGGAAGCTCAGTGCAGGGACCAAAGTCTGGTGGCCTTTGGACCTCTTGATGGATTTGCATAGTGCTAGCTGAGTAGATCCGTCTTCTCCATTTAAGCGTCATGCACCTTTTTGCTGGATCATAAAGTGGCTGGTCCTCCAACTGCAAGTCTCTGTACATAACAGGTACACTGTCTGGAAATATGTTCTTGTTGAAAGGAAACGACACTCTGAAACTCTCTCTTTCTGGCTCTGCATTAACAATAATTGCTAACTTGAAGGCATTTTGTTTCTTCATGCTCACTGCGTAGGTGATCATTTCTGCCTTTTGTTCATACTCCTTAGCAGTCTTGCTGGACTGTTCAAATTGATTGCACAAAATGTCAATTTCTTTCAGAGAGTATTGCACTGGAGTGTTGCATATGATGTTATGCAGAAGTCTTTGCAAGACAATGTCCATGTAGCGCCGTATTGGTGAGGATGCTTGTGTGTAAGACTCCAGGCTCAGAGAATAGTGTCCGATCGTTGCTTTGGGGGAAGAGTTTGAACGGATGACATAAGCTTTACCAAGACACTTTCTGAACTGAGATACTGCTGGCAGAAGCTGAGGGTGGATGTCATCTGCAGCAACCAGGTCAATTATTTTGTCAATGTCATTCCCTGCTCTGGCAGCAGCTTGGATGTCATTCCACACTTTTGTGAGTATGCAGAAGGTTCTGCTGGTTGGGACTTGTTCGTCATGTTTAACTCTGTGCCTCATTTGAAAAGACAGTGGTATGAGTTCTCCATATTCCTCCTTTAACTCTTCAACCTTTTCAGGATCAGGAGCTGCCTGACATCGAAGGGGTGTGCAGTCCATGGTTTTTTGTGTACTGATCAAAATTTCAGAAACCCGTGCATTGAATAACACACTGAGCTCTTCAATCATCATATGGGCTCTCCGCTTCCCTGGCAGTCGATCATCATCGGGTTGAGCATAAGCCCAGTCCACAAGCCTAGCCTTTCTGCAGGCTTTTGCAAAGCAATAAGCCACTGCAACACAGTCTTCTACTGTATCAAATGTGAGGTTCTGCCCATCCTTTTCACAGATGATTTCTTCTGCCTCTTCATAAGACAGCTTTCTGTTAGAGTTGATCAGAGATAACTGAAAGGCTGGTGGTTCAATGATCTGGTTTGTTTCCTTTGTTACTTTCAACATTAGTGAAACCACCTTGCGATCACATCCTGACAAAAGACTCCAGTGTTCAGTGCTCAAGTCTTGGGGGAACATATGGATGGGTTCTTTCCCTGGTCTGTAATATGTAGCGCCGCAACTTTTTGCATTCTCATCTAATGTACCATGTGGCTTCACAAAGCTTGCCACGTCTGCAATATGGATTCCCAACTCATAGTGGTCTCCAGTATCTCTGATGCTGATGGCATCATCCAGGTCTTTTGCTCTGCTTGGATCAACAGTGAAAGTGATTCTGTTGCGTAGGTCCTGTCTGTGTTTCTTGTCCTCAAGTGTCCAGGAGAAATCCCTCTTCTTTCTTGATTCAGATGGAGCAGGTGCAACTTTGAATTCCTCATTCAAAATCCTTAGTCCATGATCCACAGATTTTCCAATTGGAAGAATATCTATGACTTTCCCCAAGGGATACACAAATTTTTCTTTCCAGGTAATCACTTGCACCATAAATACATGGTTCTGTCTGAGGTTTTCATCGAGATTTTGATATGATGCAATCTTCCACTCTCTGTCAGTATGTTCCCATACTGGAAGGCGCCTGCGGTCATTCTTGATGAGCAGTATGCATATTTTGGGAGCAGACTTAGTAATGGGTATCATTATCTTACTGATGAAGTTGTGCTCTAACTTTGGTTTTGGTTTGCAATGATCTTCATCCTCAAGCATGCAGACAAAGACACGAGATGATTCTGCTCTCTTGGTGATGCCAACCACCTTATTCTGGGTAATGCCCTCAGAGGCAGATGTTTCTACAACCACTTCATCGCCATTGAAGGACTTTCCAAAGTTTTTCCTTCTTTTCAGGCTAATGCGTTTGGTGGGGTTGTCAAATGGTATGACATAACCCGTGTCAAATGTCTCCATGATCAGCTGTCCTCGTCTGTACATGTTTGGTTGACTTTTGCTTAGCTCTAAAAGGTTCTCTCTCTCGACATCGGCTTTATTGTATGATGTCTTGTGCTCATTAGAAGTTTCAAACTCTGAACTGTCTTCTTCTGAAATATATTCTGCTTCCATCTGTTCATATTCATCTTTCAGCTGTTGAAGAATTTCATCAGTGTGAAGGGTGCTCTCCTCTGCAGGTTCAGATTTTTGAAACCTCACAATTTCCTTCACATCTCTTTCAAAGAAATCTTTGGTGAAATTCTTTGGTTCGACACTGTCGTTGTTGATGCAGTGCTCTATGTAGCTCTTCCAGATTCTTGAACATTTCCCAAAGCAGCACAGGGCACCAGCATCTCCAACCACAACCACCTGAGACTGGGCCCTGGTCATGGCAGTGTTGAACACACGGGCATCATCGAACAGCTCCAGACCATCCAACTGAGATGATTTGAGCCTCTCACGCGTTTGAACAGCTGTCATTATAACTGCCCTGAATTGTTTTCCTGTTGACAAATCAAGACAAATTTCACAAATTAAAAGAAAATAGTTTATATTAAATTGTTTAACATTTGTGTTAATATCAAATGAGGGAAGCCATTAAGTTGAACTGAAATTACCTTGTACAGTTGCAAAACTCTCAACGCTGACTTGAGAGAGCTGTTTTCTTGAAAGCGCTGCCCTGATTTTTCGAACCTACAAGAAAACCATCAACATTAGAGATACGCCTAGTGACATCTAAGCTTTTACACCTCTCACTGTCCTCTAAGTTTATTACCTTCATGTGGAAAAGAAAATACTTGTCATTGGTGTATTTTTGTGTCAGTCCAATGATAACTGTAGTCAATGCTAAAAACACCTCTTCCTAATTTACCTGGCATCCCTCTGACAGCACACAGATCGAGGTTGGGCTCTTGGTCCCCCAGGTGTGTGGCCAGTGTTGGAGAAGGTCTTGTACTACTTCAGTCACCTTGGAAACCTCTTCATTATTAAACCAAGACATAGAGAAAGTGTCCAACTGGCACTCTCCCCTAACATGATGGAACTTCAGTGCATGGCCATTTGGATGAGCTGGAACATTTCCAGCAGCCTTGATAGCAGCATTACTACCAACGTAGAAATGAGTGGATACAAACTCCACTATTTCTTTGGTTGAGCGGTAGTTCTCATTGAAGATGATTCTGCTTTTCTGGGCGGCATCACACTTTTGGCCTAGAAAGTAGTGGAACAACCGATTGAGAAGTGTGTGGTTGGAGCGCTGGTGATCCTCCACTGAGAAAAGCTTGGGTCCCATCTGCATGTGATCTCCAGCTAACACAACTCTGGTGTTTGGCCCGGCTAGACCAAGCGGCATCAAGGCTTCACATTCAAGCATCTGGGAGGCTTCATCAATCAGGATGTGGGTGAAGTAGCCGACAGGGAGATTTAGATCATGGAAATGTCTTGCCATTGCTGCGGTGGTTATGACTACTTTGTGGCGGTCCAGGTCTGCCTTTGTAGGTGCCAGAAAGCGCTGTTCTTCTTTTGAATAAAGACAGTATTTCAGCGTTATCTCATCTGTGTAGTTTAAAGTCCCCTGACTGGTTGCCTTTATTCGAATTGGCCTTATTCCATTTTGTCCATTGGTGATGAATGGATGGAAATGATCTCTGACATACAGATCTGCAGAACTGCATGGAAACAAAAATGTCACTGATGAAATTGCATGTTGGCATGACTGCATTACAAATAACAGTGCTTTGTGATTGCAGAGAGAGTGATTAGCACTGGGAAAGTAAAACTTAAACTGGAGACAGATTACACACCCATGAATGGTGGTTAAAGGTTGAAACTGCTGTACATGGTAAAGGGTGGAACGCCAACACAAAAAAATTAACACGGCTATGCCAGTTAATAGTAATCAAGTGGTGCAAATGCAGTTTCTTGCTTCAGACTATGGTTTTAACAAGTAGCTTCAAATTTAAATAAATATGAATAAGAACAGTGAAATGTTATCATAAATGAATAAATATGGGTGCTGCTCTAGCTTCTGTAAACACTGGCCAACCTTTCCAGTGACTCCTGTATCTATTTTATTGTGTTTCTGGATACTTGTTTCCAATGCTAATCAATTTGTTTCCAGAATTTTCTTGAATCAAGTGTCATTTTCTTGATCCTAGTGGGCTGATCTGCCTTATTCTGCCTTGTCTCAACATATTTATACTTGTTCCCAGAAAAATTGCTCAAGAAAGTGAAACTGCATTGGAAACAAGTGGGATTATCTCATCCCACTGGCAGATTTGTTTACACAGCATTTTCAGACTGAATACCAGACCTGACCTGCTAAAAAGGAGATTTTTTTGCAGTGTGAATCTTGACTAAAATTAATATTAATAAGACATACCTGTTGGTGTGGGTGCAGATCAGCACTTTGTTTTGAGGCTGCTTCGTCAGCTCTATGGCCGCTGTAGCGAGGGTGAATGTTTTCCCAGTTCCAAACGGGCCATAAATGAGGAGCGGCGCCACAGCTTTTCTCACATCCAAATCCCCTGTGACAAAACCAACGGCTGACCGCTGCTTTGCGTTCATCCTGTCGTGTTGAATCTCCTTCACAGGAACTGCACAGTTCTCCAGATCTGGTAACACTCTTTGCATGTCCGGCAGCAGGTCAACGGCCTTGTGCATCACGCAGAATTTGAACCGGTTCAGCTGAAACTGCACCTCCATCTGACGCACTTCATCACTTCTGAGTGCAAGGTCCGAGCAGCATCTTCTGGAGAGCCGCAAGTGCATTTTGTTCTCAGCGGTGGCGTTCTGCAGGATGTCGGCTTCGTAGACCTTGATGTTTTGGTTGCCTGAAGATAACGGCGCTATAAGAGTGGACTGGATGCTTCGCCTCAGGACGAATCCCTCCGGAGTGTCCGGTGTGAGATTAAAGGGAATGAAGATGGAGCAGAACAGCTCTCCCTGAGGTGCCATCTCAATGCCAAATTTAGTTGGCAGGGTAGCTGACATTTCAACTTCTCCACAAACATTCAGCCTAAAGCAAATAAGAAACAAACAAAAACACAAAGCTCAGCTTTTTAATTCTTAACAGATGAGTGCAAATTCCAAACACTATGACAAGAATAATAATCACTGATTATCACATTACCTTGAAACAACCTGGTCCTCTGCCCGTTCCTCATTGAACAGGAAGTTGTGCATCCTCTCCTTGTAGTTCTCAGGATTCAGAGGTGTTTTCCTGTCATCGCTGGGTTTATACACAAAACTAATTTGAGGAGGCTTGTACTCCTTCATCAACTCTTCCTGTTCTTCTCTTCGGAACAGACATGGGATGATAACCCGGTTTTCTCGATGCCAGCGCTCAGCACTTTGAGATGGCCTTCCACAGCTCGCAGTCGGTTCTTCAGTGCTGTCTGATGACTGCTGCCCCAATCGGACCTTGAGCCTTCGCAGCAGCACCGGCCTCATGTCGAAATCCAGCACCAGCCACTGCTCATACAGGCCCGGATTGGCCGACTTGAAGGACACGGTGATGCTGTAAGTGGCATCTGAGGTTTGGAAGCCTTCGCCTGAGGAATAGCTGCAGGGCTCGGAGCTGATTTCACCAAGGGAGAACAACGCTCCTGGTTCCTGTTTCAGCAGAGCCACGTGCACAAGTTGCCTCTGTCAAACGCAAAAGTGGAAATTAGCCGTCTGTGAAAGAGATGTAAGGTTTTAAACCTGTTGTTGCTGAGTAGGGCAAGGTGATACGGACAGAAGCAAATACCACAATAACTTTGACCAAATACTTCAATATCAATATTGTGACTACTGCAGGAATGACTATTGGTACTTTCATAAGATATTTACATATTAGAGATTTTTGATAAACAATCAGTAGTGATGTGAATATGATGAGCATGCAGGAAGAGGCAAGTAACAGAACAGTTACAACAGAAACCTGCATCCCTTTATTGTAATGCAGCCTTTCAAACCAGGAAGAGACAACACTGATGTCACTTCACCGTATTACCAACTCCAAAATCCCAGGCCATATTTAGTCTCATATGATGCAGTGGTAAACACATAGCATTTTTGGGGGGATATTTTGTCTCATATCATGACATCAATATATCGCCCAGTCCCAGTGTTGAGTTCATATCTGCCCCCATATCATGGATATAAACAAGAAACAAAAGGTTGTGGATGTTTTGTGAATGCATCACGTTCCGCTCTCTGTGTTTCCCTGCACTGAGGAACCTGGGAAATGACTGAACTCTGTTTACCCCTTTACATGAACCTCTGATGCTCTGAGATTGATTAGCTCTGTTCCAGGCTGCTAGTTTCAGTAGCTAGCTACTAATGTCATGTCAGGGACAATGTAAAATGCCATTGACGAACTTCTCACTGTCCGTACTTCAGGGACTGGCCTTAACCTGCTTTTTTTTACTCCTTGAAGTAGGCAACATATCTTTCAATTTATTGGGTGGAGTTCCATGAAATGTGGTGAGCTCATTCATGCTCCTCAGAGGATGAACCCTGTCAACTTTGGTGACATCATGACCTTTCCTCTAGCCCCGCCCTGAGGCCTAAATGTCAACTTTGCACACATTTCATGGCAATACACAAAAATTATAAAATATAATAAGTTAAATGCCATGATATTTGGTGACTGCATTCACGCTCCCCAAAGGAAGATTCCTCTTGATTGTGGTGACCCTATGGCCTTTAATCTAGCACCACACTCAGGCCAAACATTTGGCTTCTACATAACATACCTCTAAAGGTAATGGACCGGTTGCCAAGTAATTTTATGAGCGTACTCATGCTCCCCAGAGAATGAACAGAGTCAGTTTTGTCGTCACCATCACCTTTCCAATCTCGACATCACTGCAAATGAGAAAACCTCCTCATCGTCCTTCAAGGTAAAATAAAGTTGAATGAATTAAAATGACGTGTTGAGAGGGAAAATGGAGAACCTTTTTGAAATAAAGTGTGATTTTTAAAGAAAGTATGCATGTGAATAAGTATATCTGATTCCTTAATAAAAAAAAATCTGATCAACTACTTTTTTATTAAATTGAAATTGTTATCATTTTCAGATGACACACATACACACATATCAAATGAGACTGAGCAAGGTCTTTTGTAGTTGGTGGTTTATCTCTTTACTGATACGGTTGCTGGGGTACAGACGGTGTCTGAGGGGGTAAAACAACAGGGAGATTCATACAATGTGCTTGTCCAAAATCACAAGATTTCTAGGGGTTATAAATAAGATACATGACAGCAAAATTTGGCTGCTAACAGAAAGGAATAGAGAGAGTCTTAACAGGGGCCTACACAGCAGAAGCTCATAACGTCAAACACGTGATTATGAACTGACAAAGCCTTTGGTTAGGTCTATGAAAACCTCTTTTAAATCGTGCAGCTATGAATGTTCTCCACACAGTGCTATAAGAATGACTAGTGCTTCTATGACTAGTGCTTCAGCCACAAGCACTATTGCTATTACTGCTGATACCTGTGCTAGTGTTCAACCACTATGTTTTTTGGCTGGACTGCAACAGCAAAACAAGTCCTGCAAACTCTTGCGTTGGCACTAAGAGCGCTTATTATTCCCCCTCTCCCGGTCAATTCTTTGTGAAGTGGTCGGGCCGAGGGGGGAAGTTGGGTTTGGCCTATTGACTGCAGCTCATTCCAAATTTGTCACACGCTAAGAACGGAGTATATATACATGGTCCAGCCATATACTAGGTTTTGACCGAGTCTTGTTTACATGTATTTGATCTAAAGACTAAATGCGACAAATCCTCTTTAGAAAGTCAATATTTTAGGTGCATTTCCTTCAGGCAACAGCCAGTGGCTAAAAAAGTGTCAGATTTTAAGGTCAGTGCTGTTTAAAAAGAAATGCATCACACACAGTGACAACTACTGATTTCAGTGTTTTTGGTTTGGCCTTCACAATAAGAGTTCAGAGTCTGAAAACTCCCTAAAACTAAAACTCCTGTGTGTGTTATGACTAAAGCCTAAACTCAGCTGACTTCAAACAGACAGCTTTCAATCACAGACAAAATGAGAAAAGTAAGCAAC